>CAKNXH010085111.1:0-25791 GCA_932178445.1 Andricus quercusramuli | reverse complement strand
TCTAACCTTGTCTTTGGTCTCTTCATATATCTCCCTTACCCCCTCAATTAGGCCTCTCTCTACTCCCCCATCCTCCATCGCCTCCCAAAACCTCCGCCTATCCACTGACGGAAACGCGCCTTTGAGATCCACAAATAACGCGTACACTCTCGTCCCCTTCTCCGCTAATTCTCTATCCATCACGTGCTGCAGAACGTAGATATTGTCGATAGTACTTCTACCCGCCCTGAATCCCGCCTGCGCCTCGGGCAATATTCTGTTCCCCTCGACATCCTTCCGCAGTCTCTCTGCCGCAACCGTCGCGTATACTTTATACGCCGTATTCATTAGCGCAATCCCTCTATGATTTTCCTGCCTATCTCTATCTCCTTTCCTATAAAGTGGCACTATTAATCCTTCTCTCCAACCTCCTGGGAATCCCTCGCCCCTCCATACTTTCTTCACTACCTCTTCAGCCTCTTCCTAACCTCTTGTGTACTAAACAGCCATGCTTCGTTCTCTACCCCATCCCGTCCTGCAGCTTTTGACCTTTTCAACTTTCTTATCTGCTCCTCCATCTCATCGTCATTCAACTCCTCCATCTCTGCATCAACCGTTATTCTACTTCCCCCATCCGTCTTCCTTGAATCTGAGCTCTGGCACGATTCTTTAAAAAATTCCCTCCATTCCTCACTCCCTATCTTCTCGCTGAACCCCACTCTATGCTTCCTAAACCTATTTATTATCTTCCAGACGTCCCCTCTGTCTTAACATTTGCTAACTTCTCTTCCAGATCTTTCTCCTTTGCCTATTCTTTCTTCTCACACATCAATCTAAACCCCTTCCTCATTTCTGCGTACTCTTCCCTTCTCACGTTACCCTCTTTTCACTTCTTGTACTTCCTCTTTAGCTTCCTTTTCATCTTTTTACATTCTCTATCTCACCACGGCTTCACCATTCCTTTTCCGTCTTTCTGAATACCTTTTTTTGCAAGCACCCTTTCACCTTCTCTTTCAGATCCTTCTACATCTCTCCCACCGACTCCCCGCCTAAGAGTACCTTTCCTAGCTGCTCCTGATACTTCTCTATCGCCTCCTTCGACCAGGTAACCCTCTCCCCTATCCAGACTTCTTCCCCGCCTTGTCTCCCGCCACCCGCACCTCTTATCCACAGACTTAATGGCTGATGGTGTGATTCCACCGTCCCCTCTACTACGAATTTTTCCATCTCCTCCCATCCTTGCATATTCATAACCACATAGTCTTTCACCGATACCCCCACGTTACTTACATATATTTATCCTCCCTCTTCGTCCCCAGTTGCCATACCATTCGCCACCGTCCAGCCTCTAACCTCCATTCAGTCCCTTAGAATCTCCCCCTCCTTATTTGTTATCTTATCTTTCGATTTCCTTTCGAAGCTTTCCCCTTCCCTGTAAAGTCCCCCTTCGCTCCTCATCCAGTCCCTACCCAGTACCACCATACCCGCCTCTCTTTCGCCCAGCAGGTCTTCCATAATTCTGTCCATCCCATCCTTATTGTACACTGTCACAAACGTACACGTTATCCCTCCTATTTTCATTTGCCTCATCTGCACTTTCTTCCCCTCTTCCTCTCCATGAACTTTTTCCTCTAATCCATCCCTAACGCAGTTATAATTCCCCCACTGGCCCTTTCATTCTTCTTCACTCTGACCGCCTCCTGCAGTCTCCACCTATATACCCTTGGCAGCTTTGGCTCTATTCTATCCCATTCCTTTCTTTCTACCCACGTCTCTACCAGTCCCACAACATTGAATTCCTGGATTCTACCGACAGAATCCCTCGTCCTTCTTCTTCACCCCTGCGACGTTCCAGTATATAAAAAGTAATACTTCATTCGCGTACTACAGCTAATTTCGAAGAGAAATGTTGAGCTTCAAGTTGATTCACCTTGTACAGACCGTTCTGAATAAGATGTACAGAAACGTCTTTTCTATGGGAAATACGTGTTAAACTTCCTGGGGCTTGAGCCACTTCTAATTATCATTAAAAAAGCAAAAAAATTAATTTTAAAAAATGGATTTTTTCTTGCGTATATTTGAATACATTTCCATGTGATATGCATGAAAATGCGAAACAAAATTTTCCATCAACTTAACTATTTCATGTTTTGTTGAATCTTTGTTTTGCGTGGTGAAAAATTAATCTTCTTGGTGACGAATTTACCCGTTTTGTCTGGACATTCAACTATTTGGTTATAAATTTCATCACAAATTTGAATATTTGTTTGAAGATTCACGTGTTCTCTTGAAAATTCTTCAAATATTATTTTTGAATTTTGAATTTTATTTTTGGTAGAAAATAAGTTTGCTTGCTTATACGTTCAACTATTCATTCGGTAATTTATTTCATTTGCTTAAGAAATAACTTCTGTATCTAAAATTTAATATGTTCTATTTTTGTTTGAAAATTTATGATTTTTAGTTGAAAGTTCATGTATGAAGTTGAAAATTCTATTTGAAATCAGAATATTTGGTTGAAAACTCATGTATTTTATTAAATACTGTTCTCTTTTGGTAGCAAATTATTCTTTTTGATAGAAAATTTCTCTTTTCTGTTGAGAATTGAAATATTTCGTTCAAAATTTTTGTTATTGAAGCTGCATAATTTCAGTTAAAAGTCAATTTCTTTGGCAAAAAATTTAACGAATTTTGTTGGAAATTCTTTTTTTTCCAAAAGAATTCTTTATAACTCAAACTGTAGCTATTTCATTCTTGCTAGAAAATTGATATTTTCGAATGAAAATTCAATTACCATAGTAGGAAGCGCATATTTTTTGGTTGTCAATTGAACTTCCTGTTCTTCAAAAATTTGTCTTCATTACTTGAAAACTCAACCTTTTACATGAGATTTTTTTCTTTATTATATATTTTTTTTTTGTGGCTATGTTATTCATTCCCACAGAACGTAAAAAATAATCGTATTTTCTTAATGAAATGTAATTGTTGGTCCTTTTTCAAATTTGCGAATTTGATGGAATACATCATGTAATTATTTAAACGATCAGTTATTGCTTATTTTCAAAGTTTCTAAAAATTGTTGTTAAAAAAAACTGTTGAAACGTTAAACATAATTTTCATCAGTAAATGTACTTTATTTAAAATATAATCTTCATAAAGATAGTAAGAATACCAAGAATGCAATAATAAATATACTTTTGTAATTTGAATTTTATGATGACATTCATGATTTATTTAGTAGAAGGCCAAAACAAATGTAAACCATCCATACTCAAATTGAAGGAAATATAAAGAAAAAACAATGATTAATTGTTTGAAGAATTACATAAAGCTTTCAAGCAAATTTGCATCTCTGCAAAATCATTCAATATTATGTTCAGCTTGTCTAATACCATTTGGAAAATATTTTTGGGAAAAAATAATTGTTTAAACAAACTCAGTATGTTGAAAAAATGGTGAATATATTTTTTCTATGCAACATACAGTCAGAAGAGTAATTTTATGAGTTCCATTCTATATTATTCTTTGAAGTGTTCCGAAAGGAAACTGCTTCAGAGAATGAACATTGTTTGAACACATAGAAATTTGTTAAATAGTAGAAAAGATGTATCGAAATCATGATATTATTCATCAAAAAGTAGCATAGGATACGATTATTTTTTAAATAATGTAATAATTACAAATAATGTTTACAGTTTCAAATAATTTCTTAAATTCTTCCTATCTTATAATGAGAAGAATTTGCATCTTTTGAAAATGTACGAATAACCAACTCAAACTGAATGCTTCCAAAAATATTTAATAAATGTAAAAATTCTAGATTCAGTGTTCAGGGGATAATTCAACAATCCTTCAAGTAAATTCAGAGATATATATCCTATTCAGTAAACAAATTGTAAAAAAATTGACATCAATGTTTTACGAAAGTTTAAAATCTAAACAAAACCGATCAAATATTTTGATCTAAGGTTCTGCTTAAAATCAACATTCGAAAAGAATGTATTTCTGATTTAAAATTAAAGTGTTCTGATTAACGGAAACTTTATTCCTTTGGGGATGTCAAAGCAATGCCTTAAAATAAATTTAAATACTTCCGCTAATCGATGACGCTTTCTGCACTTATTTTGAATAGATTTTGGATCCCAATAGTTTATGTAACAAATATCTTGGTATTTTGTTTTTGAGGAAATGTCCATTCCGTTACCTGAATGTTTAGTGGATTTTAGAAATATGCCCGAACATCCTAAATACGAAAAATTATTGACGGGTATAAAACTATTGTTGTAGTGGGATTTATATTCATTTGGTAGGCGGATAGGTTAAAGAAATATAGATCGTGAACAATACAATGGTTAGTTACAAGAACTTTATTCAAATAACTTCATACAAATCTCAAAAATAAACCATTCCCAATATTTACTTTTCTCAATACTCAAGTGGTTCTAGTGTAGTTAGAATGCGAAATTCTAAGCTTTTTACAATATGGAAGCAAAAAGGCTTTGTTATTATTGAATAAAGAGTATCTTGATTTATAAGAAGGCAGAAGTTTAAATTTCGCAATTTGGAGTAGAACATTTGGAAAGGAAAATCGAAACATTCATGTGACATAACTAGGATATCTTCAGATCATAAGTTAGTAATATCCTGATGATATCTATATTTACGCCCTGATAGTGTGAACCTGAAACTATAGGGTCCTATCATTGATTTAGCCAACTTCACAAGAAAGGCTTTTCGAAATCGGTGTTTCGTGTATATATAAACGTTCACTGATAATAAGAAGCACATTTTTTTGCCTGTTTCCGAAAAGAATAATGAGAACACAGATGAAAGATTTCACTATCGTAATGCTAAAACTTAAGCTGAATATATGTTTATATATTTTACACCGACTAAATGTTTTTCATATTCAAAGATAATACAAGACACACAATCTGTCGAAGATAATAAATCCCCGAACTTGGCAACCTAGAAAAAAGTACTGCCCTACAAAAAACGTTTGGATTGAAGTGCATGAACATTTTAGTGACGCTAACGAAGCATTTTACCCAAGCTAAGAGAAGAGATCCGTCAAATATACTCTGTTGAAAATTTAAGTAGGATAATTTTGGACAGGTTTGTGCAAAATTGTCTTTCAGATTCTTTCTAAGATCTGCACATAAATGAAAGCGATTATATAGCTTCGAAAAAAACTTTCTAGAAGGTAAATGCACCAGGGTAACATACTCGTGTGTTGGTTTGTGTAATGAGCGGACGTCGTTTGGGTTTTGGCTGTGGTGACTGCGGTGTGAAAATCGTTTCAAATTCTGCAGTATAGACTGTATGGGTTTCTGGTATGGTTAAGAAAATGCGGTTGTTATAATAATCAGGTCCTTGTAGATTGCTGACAGTGAAGATTCCGAAAGAATTGGACTGAATCCATAGATTTTGTTCCAAACGTACATAAGTGTTCTGCGGAATAGGCTGACGATCATCAGATACTGATGGTCGATTGTGACTCATGCTGTTCGCTCTTGATACAAAACGTCTATTATTATATTGTATAAAAATGCTATAGTCTTCAAAAGGAGGAGGATCATCCCGAGGTGTCAACCAGTTTACGGGTAGTGCATGCGGCGTAAACTCCCTTGGCTGAAGTTCTTCCAGTATATAAGCACCGGTCTGCATTCCGACAAAAACGTTGAATGGACGAAAATAGCTTGGCTGTCCCTCTGCACCTGATTTTTTAGGTGGAAAATTAATATTATTTAAATAATTGCAGAATGTAATTTGACGTATGTAAAAATTGACTGTATATACCAATTCTTTGAAATGCTAAAAAAAAAAGAGGATTAGTGATTTTATTTTACATGTATGGCATCAAGTAAATGACTATGAATGAGGGTGGTCCATAAAATACTAACAAAATATCACTTTCTGAATATCGCCCCCATAAGTCTGTTTTGCAATATCTTAAAAACCCCCATAAGGACAAAAATTGATTTTGCGAGTTTTTGGTGCCAATAATGCTTTTTTGCGAATCTTTCAATACAAATTGTTTCTGATATATAATATGCTACTTCATACTGAGAATCAGATGTTAACATGCATTGTTTGAACAATGGAGCGGAAATAGAAAGACGCGGTTTTTAAAACAACTTTCCACTCTTTGTCCAATTTTCAATTAGAGAAAGGTAATATTTCATTATTGTCAACAAACAAAATTGTTTGAACAATTTATTATTATACTTAATGAAATTATCTATGAATCATGCTGAAAATTGTGGGTTTTAAAAAGAAATTTTCAACTTTCTGTTTACTTTTCACTAAGAGTGAGTTAATAATCAATTAGGTACAGCATAAATAATTGTTTTAACAATTTATCATTGCTAATAACTATTTTCTCTCAGATAAATGCCAGAAGTTGCAGTTTCTTCTGAAAAGTTCAACTTTTCTTTTCCTTTCTAGTTATGAAGAAAAGATAAATAAACTTCCTAGCATTACCCGAACCTAATATCATTATTATTGATAATAAACTGTTCAAAAAATAATTTTGTTAAGATCGAATAATTCTTGCATTCCTTCGAAAATGCAGTGAAAAATATTTCTATTAGAGGTCATTCGACGCAAAGGTTAATAAGCCCTACATTTTTGTTTGAAGAAATTTTTCGCTCCTTTTTTTAAACGATTAATTACGTTTTGAAAACAGGAGTGATTTCCGATAGTATTCGCGCTAGTCGTACGGACAATTTTTGTCTGTACTGTGATGTATTTTTCACGAATATATAATTATCATAATGTTATAATACACCTACATTTGATTCGGAGAAATCCAAAGAATGTGGCTAGAATGGCAGCAATAATCTTCATTTCTCCAGAGTAGTTGCAATGACAGAAGAGCTAACTAATTTTTCAAAAATTATGCCAGGAGTGACCCGATAAACGGCTACTATATATACCTCTTATCAATTTTATCTAATCTCAAACTCTATTTATTCAAAAAAAAAAAATGAGTAGAAGCAGAAAAATTATTCATCGAAGATGCCAAAATTTTTTATATTTGCAATCTTCATTACACGTGGAACATATAGAATAATTAAAGAATACGTTGATTTTGTTAAAATGTTTTATATTTTTGGAAATCTTATGAAATGTTATAAAACATTCAAGATCTCTTGTCATTTTTAGGAATCCCATAAAACACTTTAAATCCTTTGAAACCAGTTGACATTTTTTGATATTTAATTGACTTTAATAAAATACTGGTTAATATTTCAAAAATAATTGGTTCATTCCCATTATTTCGAAGCGAAAACATAATTCTTTTGAATTATATATTTGATACTCTTGGTTAAAAAATCTAACTGTATGATTGAAAATTTTTGTGATTTATTAAAAATATTTGGTTGAAAATTCGTATTTTTGGTTCACTTCAACAGTTTCCAATCTGACATAAGAATGTTTTGTAGTTACAATATCAACCATTACATTTTTGGTTGAAAATGCATCCTTTGAGATCGAAAATCCGACTTATTGGTGAAAAGTTCAACTACTTTCTTTCAAATTCTTTTTTTTTTTGAAGATGCATATATCGAGTTTTTTATTCATCTCTTTGGTTGAGAATTAATTTTTTTTTCAACTGGCGAATTGAATGGCTTCGATATAACGGAAATGAATCTCCAGTAATTAGCTTAGCTCAGTTACAATCCATGGACATAAAAATGCCTGAATCAGAAATTTTGTCTTTAATTTTTAATGCTTCATTAATTTTTGGCGGTCTTTTTCTTGATGAGAATAACATGCATTAGGAATTATTCAAATTCTGAAAGAAAATTCTTATTTTAAGTTTGAGGAATAACATTGCAACTGCTGATATCCAAAGTATGAGAAGAATTGTTTTTGAGCATGATACATAAAGTTACATGGATTTACTTTAAACCGAAGCAACATTTTTTGGCGTATCATCCGACGCTCATGGAAGTAAATCGGGCCACATCGGCAACTATGGACAATGCGTCGGGAAGAAGAACACCGTCCATCGAAAATATACTTAAAAGTCACATTCAATCGGAGAAATATTTGTCAATCGTTAGCTCTGCAAAATCAGTTGAATTTTTCCGATGTTTTTTTTTTTTAATAATAGATAATTTGCTTTAAAGGACATTTTATGTAAATTGAGTATCGAACCATTGGCTTTCTCGGAAAAATTATTTTTACCTGATCAAGGTAGAAACATTGTGAGTGTGGATTCGTTGGTTGTTATTAATAGGAAATATATATCAGAAACAGTTGTGGAAATTGGGGAATTGTGAGACACACTTTTGTAAAGCTCCATAACTTCAACAAAAATCGAAACATTTGAAAAGTTTTAAGCTAAATTTGTTACTAGGGAGTAAACCTGACTTCTCGTTACGGCAGTTTTTCAAAATTGCTATCTGCCGAAAAAAATGCATTTTGAAAAAAAACATGCGATTTTGTGTTTATAAATTACAAGAAAGTTATTTTCATTTAGAGAAAAATGGAAAAGAATGATTTTCAAAAGGATAAAAAATTATCCAAATTAGTCTGGCTCGCAATTCGGACATGTGAAGTAGGCTCCAGTCTTGACGCATTTCAAATGCACAGTTCAATCGCAAACATCACAATTTATGGAACTTTTCCGGTTCAATTTTTCGGCATATCTTCTTTGCAAAGTATTCAGAAGTCAATATCTTCGTCCTCAGAAGAAGAAACATTACGTTTCGCTGTTGATTCTGCTCGACGTTTTTGCTTTTTTGGGACTGTTGGCTTTTCATCCCGTCCTTGACAATATGGCGTTGGTTCTCCGTATCGCTATCGTCGCTATCACATTGAAACTCACCGCTGAGTTCTACAGCAACATAATCAACTTCAGCGAATGCATTTGCATTGAATGTTGCACCAATGTTGCTTTTCTTCCAATCATCATGCTCTTTTGCGTGCATGGTCTTGAGTGGACCAAAAACAGTCACATCGAATGGCTGCATACGGTGCGTACAATGCGCGGGGAATGATAGCATTGTAATTCCGTGCTCGAGTGTTTTGTCAATGGCTTCAATGGATAGATGAGACGTAAGATTATCAAGCAGCAAGAGTGTTGGTGAACCGGCATTAGCACCTGTGTGCTTGATGAAAAAATCCATATACTTGGTGAATTCAGCGGATGTCATCCATCCACAACCATTTGCGATACCAACTGCACCTTGACTGGCATGTGTCACATAAACCTATTTCATGTTCTTTCTTGGAAAGAGAAAGAAAGGTGGAATTGATCGACCAGTTGCGCTAACGGCTAACGCCATAGACACATTTGTCCCTCGTTCTGCCGATGTTGACGAGCCAACTTGTTTTTTGCCTTTTCGCGCAATGACTTTCACGGTTTTAGTTGGAACAGTCGGCAATCCACACTCATCCATGTGCCATATGCGATGAGGTTTAAATTGAATTTCTTTGAGCACAGAACGATAATTCTCAAAAAGCGCATCGACATTCTCCTTGTTAAAGGACTTTGCATGGTTTTCACTGACTTGCTCCGGCGTTCGCAAGGACGAATTCGGATGACGCTGCATGAATGCGTAAGACCAATCATTACTGGCTTGAGATTTCTCATCCCAGGAAGCAGGATAACAAATTCCAATTTTGTTTGCATATTCGTATGCCAAAAACTTGAGTTCGGCAATACTTAGCCCATAATAAATGTCACTCGCCTTGAGAACGTATTTCATAAATGCCTTTTCTTGCTGTGCATTGAAGAGCCACAATAAAAATGTGTTCATTAGTGGAAAATTGAGCCAAAAGAAGCATGTTTTTCAGTACAAATAAAAACTTACTGGTTTTGCACCTGGTGTGCTTTTGGTCTTAAAAAATCAATCAACGAATCATCGGAAGCAGTTGAAACATCAACTTTTGCATCATCGATCCTCGTCACGTACCGCGCCAAAGTGGCGTGCGACAAATTATGTGAAACAACGACTGACCGGATTGAATTTCTGTGGATTTTAATCTGCTTAATCGCTTCCACCACAACGGAAAAGTCTATCGACGGCTCATGTTTGGCATAATAGCGCGGCATTTCGACTAAAAAAATGGCCAAAAAAGATTAATTGAAAACCGAAAAAAAATAAACTAAATTGATATTTTGTCGCAATTTTGCATGATAAATAATGAACACGCATTATGAAAATGCGATATTAGCATGCAGAATATCAAATATGTGGTGTCTCACAATTCCCCAAAACAGTGTCTCATAATTCCCCAAACGCTTTGATTTAGAAGATGGGAACTAATGGTTCACTCATTGAATGTTCATGCAAAATTCCTCCTGGGAGACGGAATATCAATGTCACTAGTGAATTATGAGCATATTTACCTGCGCTGATTCATCGAAAGATGTGGTGACAATAATGCAAACACGAACGCACTAAATAAATATTTGTCAATTTCTTCCCAAGTGGTTTTCTCACAGAGCTAACAACTGCGTATACACACAACAAGTACTATGGAAAAATGAGCTTAGGTTATGAGGAGACGATGACTGCCATGCGTATGCGCAACTGTTCAAATGTGGTGACAAATTGACGTGTCTCAAAAATCCCCATGTCTCACAATTCCCCAATTTCCCTCATCGAAAATGAACCACGCCCGATTTTTGGAATGATCGAAAAGTTGTATTGTAAGGGCGAATGCAGGGATAATTTCAGTAAAAAAAATTGTGCTTACATTGTAAGCGTTTTATATACGTCACAGTATGATGATTAAGACAATAATAATAAATACTTGAATAAAGCAACTTGGTAAAAATACTGGTCTACGAAAAGAGTGCATATAAAGTAAGGAAAAATTTTACCCAAGTTAAGCGAAGAGATTTCTTAAATGAAAAAAAATTGCGGATTAGAATCGACCAGCATTCTTAACAAATTTTCAGTGACGTTGTGTTGTCCCTGTGGTCGCTGTGATGACAGTGGTGGCTGTGCTTTGTTGTTATTTCAACCATTTCGTTTAGAATTTCTTTCTCCTTTTAACTGAGAATTTAATTATTCCATTATTGCTTGAAAAATGGATTATATTTAGTTAATAATACAAATAGTTAATTTTTTCGAGAATTCATGTTTTTTCGTTGGGAATTCAACTAATTGCATAAACTACTTTGTAAAAGAATAATTTTGATGGTTTCAGATTTAGCTATTTCATTTACAATTTGTTTCGAGAATCACCTCTCAACTAAAATTTCAACTAACTTATTTTTAGTTAAAAATTCATTTACTTTGTTGAAATTCAACTATTTGCTACAACTTCGTCTCTTTTGCTCATCTTCAACTGTTTTTGATTTGAAGCATAAATCTTTCTATGTTTGTGGTTGAAGTATTAATTATTATATTTTTGTTAAGAATTTATCTTTTTCATTGAAAAATTCACTACTTGGTTTTAAGTTTAAATTCTTCGTTGAAAATTAGTTTTTTGTTTTTGAAGATTTCTCATATTAGTTGAAAATTCAACTATTTGTAGTCTTCTTGAAAATTTCAAATATTGATTTTTTTAAACTCCTTACATTAAATTTGCTTCAAATTTTCATAGATAAACGGCCAACTTTCGAGAAAGAGTTTGAAATTTGTGGTTTTTAAAAATTTTTACAGATATACCCTTCTTGGGTTGTATTTCACTGCTTTCACATGGGATAGAAGAAATTTGTACTAAACTCGTTCTCATGCTCTCATTCCTTGAACTCTCATTCTTTGAACTCTTCTAAAAAGAACCATTTTCTTTTCATTTTTGTTATTAAATGAATAAATAAAAAACGTTTCTTTCAGATCGTCCTCGAAGGATCTATTGAGAATTTCATTAGCCTTAATTTAGAAAAAAACATGAGAATTGCATTAAAATTGTGGCTTGTAGGCTGATTTGTTTACAGATAGACAATAGTCGCAATACCCGTGTTGTCATAACATTAATTAAAAATCTAGTCTTGTCTAATAAAATGTCCCAAATCTTAAGATTCTTTTGGGACATATAAATAATTTATTAAAAATTTAATTTAAAAAAAGTGACGGCAAGGTGCAGCGTTACTTTTTTGCATTCACGGTATCGGTAACGCGTTACAAGTTTTGAGACAGTAACGGTAACGTTAACGCGTTACTTTCAGCCAGTAAGGTGTCAAACACTGTTTCTTGTCGATTCTGAGAGTGGAGCATATAAGAATGTTCAACCAGAACGTGATTTCCGACCGTAGTACTTTCCATAAAAAACCAAGTGTCACTTTGGTTGTTAGAAAATGTTGATTACATTCTTTAGTTTTCCGAAAGATGTTAAAACATCTTTGAAAATAAATTTAACTAATTTCTCTTCGAAGTAATATTTTCCACATTCATTGGAAAGTGATTTTCGACTCCAGTAGCCCAAACAAAAATATTTTGTGGTTTTGATTTCATGAAATTTCAATTTTCTTGGTCGAATGTTTGAAGCATGTTTGAAAAATCCTCAAACTTGCAAATAAGCTTTCCTTAATATTCCGTATATCTTAATACTCAAATGGTTTCAGTGTACTTTATAATGAGGAGTACCAAACTTTGCTTCGAACCGTAGGAAAAAAGACTTTGTTGTTATTGAATTAACAGTTTCTTTATTTATACCGTGGAATATACATAATGTTCAAAAAAGTACCGGAGCATCATGGGAGCATTGAAATAAAATGGCCAGAGTATAATAGGGAGCGATGATAGTTTCGATTGTAAATGATATTCAAATTGCGATATCAAAAAACTCGAGGAAAACAACAAACTTGACCTGGAAACACATCGCGTCGAATTCAGAAATATTCACTTTCTTCATACCAGTCCAAAAATTTGCTGCTATTAAAATAAATATTTCTATACCAACTGGATGTTTTCCTTACATAAGTATCATTATGAAAGTATACACAATCTATCGGAAGATAACGAATTCCTGAACTCAGCAACTTGGTAACAATTACTGGTCTATCAGAAGAGTTTACATAAAGTAACTCAACGTTTTACTTAAATCAACTGAACTTGTTATCTAAGCTTTGCAAACGGATTTCTCAGATAAAATATACGGGAGCATTAGTTCCGCCCATCACCCTGAAGAAATTTGGTGTGGTGTAGCGTGCTGTCTGCGGTGGCTGTGTTTGCTGTGGCGTGAACATTGTTTTAAGTTTTGCAGTATAGACTAAAAGAGTTTCTTCTATTGTTAAAAAAATTCTGTTTCTATAATCATAATCACTTTGTTGAGTATCGACATCGTAGATTTGAAAAGGTTCAGTTTCTAGCCAAAAATCTTTGTCTAAATGTAGATAAGCTATTTGTGGAGAAGACTGACGAGTATGGTGAGCTGTATCTGCGTTGTGACGTTGGCGCATTGCTTTGGAAACAAAATGTCGATTTTCTAAAGTTTGTATAAAAACGTTACAGTCCTCAAAAGGTGTTGAATTATTCCGAGTTGTTATCCAGTTTACGGGTGATGCATTCGCTGAAAGCTCCTCCTCCACAAGGTTTATCACAAAATAAGAGCCAGTCTTCATTCCGATAATAGCGGTGAACGGGCCAAAATGGTGTGGATATCCATCTGCGCCTAATTTTTTGTGTAAAGAAGTGATATTTATGAAGTTAGTGTAGAATGTTATATTATACACGGAACTCTTTTCCCCAGTTTTCAATTAAATTACGCTTTTCCTTGTTTTTTGCTTGGATCCGAACTAAATTAAAAGAATCAACTAACAAAACCATAGTCATGTCCGCTGAAAATAATTTCTCTTCTTTGAAAAGTCTACTAACATATTCCAGTTTTCGCTGAAAATTGATCGGTTTTGTTTTGGAATTCAACTGATTAATTTTTCAAAGAGAGAATTCATCTTTTTTCGTTGAAACTTAAAATATTCAGTTTAAAATGTATGTATTTTGATGTAAATTGCTGTTATTCAGGTGGAAAATAATTATTTTTGTTTAACGATTCAACTTCTTGGTTAAAGTTTGAACTATTTTGTCAAAAATTCACTTTATGAGTATGAGGGAGGGTACAGAACCAGATAACCAACCAAAAAGGGATTTTTCCGAGAAAGCGAAGAAACATTCTGTGAAATCGAAATCAGTACACTCTAAGAAAAAGTCTATCAACAGTAAAATTACGTTCCTTTCAAAATGCGTCCTTTGGAATTAAGCAGATTTCTTTTGTCCATCAATAGAATTGTTCCACTGTTCCAAGACTTATCCGTTAAATGCAAAACGGAAGTAGTTTTACTGATGAACGATTTCTTTTGACTTTGAAAAGAATTCCTTTAACTATTAGAGGATTTCATTTGTTGGCTAGCGGAGAAACTGCGGCCACGCACGACTGAATTTTTCAATTGCACGATTTATTCATTAATTGATAAAGTGAGTAAGAAAACGTGCGAAATGATGTGGAAAATGGATTTATTCAAAAAATTAGGAATCTCAGATTTTTACGCGAAACCTTTGGAAGGCACGTATACTGAAAGAACAATTTTCGATCCGCATAACCTCACTTTTCATAGATTTTTACGCTCTTCACAATTAAAGTATACATTTTTTTAATGCTTTTGACAATCGAAAGTTCGTAAGACGTTCTTTGTGAAATGGTGTTTTAGAGCTTCGATTCTATATTTACATCCACCAAAGTTCGGTTTTTGTACATTTCTTGCACGTAATACCAGGCAACAAGTTTTCACTTACCGTTCAAATTATTCTTTCTTCTGTCCGAAAACAGATTTTACTCCAAGATCGAAGGAAATCCTCTCATAGGTAAAGCATATCATTTGAAACGACAATCCTTTAACCATGAAAGGATTTCCTCTTATGCCAATTTTGAATGGAAAATCCTTTAATAGTGAATGGAATCGTTTGACAGTCAATAGTCTGTTTTTAGAGTGTATTTACGGATGAGACAAATATCCACTCCCGAGCTGAAGTGCTGCTGAAATTAAGGGCGATAAAATTTGATCTTTAAATGCTACCCACTTTCGCGGAAATAGATTCGGAAGTGCATAAACTCAAAATGACACTAACATAAACTTGGAGCAGGCTTGAATACAGATAGTGATAAAAACGCAATTTTCAGTTTGAATGAAAAATGAAAACATTGACCTAAAATATGCAGTTTTGGAATTAGCAAAAAAAGTTTGATTATAAAAAAGTTGAAGCCAATTCCAAGTGAATTACTCCATGATTTTAAGGCTTGAATCACTGAGGTTTTGAAAATAGACTTTCAATAATGAGATAAGGTCGAATTTTAAATTTGTTACAAGAATAAACACTCAATCAATGAGAGGTGGAGGCTCTAGTTCGGTATTGTCAAGAGAACAAGATTCCTCTGCTGTTGGGTTGTGATGCGAACTCTCACCATACGTGTAGGGAAGTACAAACATTAATGACAGAGTCTCGATTTAATTGAATACATAGTAGGAATAGAGCTGGAGATTCTGAATCGGGATGATACTCCCACTTTCCAGACTAAAAACAGGAGTGAGGTTCTCGATTTGACTCTATGTTCAGGTGCGCTGAGGAGCAGGGTAGTGGATTGGAGAGTCTCCGAAAAGAAGTCTCTTTCGGACCACAAACACATCGTGTTCTGATTAATGCTAGGAAAACCGGTGGTTTCTAATATCAGATACCCCAGAAATACACTTTGGGACTCATACAAAGAGGAACTCGAAGGGAAGCTCGCGGAATTCCACACAAGCTATGGTACCATTGATGAGTTGGAGCACGCCGCGGATTTTCTGCGAAGGACTCTTACAACATCATAGGAGCACAGTTGCCCTACAAGCACAATCAAGTCTAGGAAGGAAGCAGAATGGTGGAACACCCATCTGGAGAGAGTCCGTAGAAAGACAAGAATGTTGTGCAATAGGGAAAATAGAATTAAATCGCGTTCAGACTGAGACATCTATAAGAAGGACCAGTGCGAATACAATAAAAATATAAAAAATTATAAGCAGGAAGATTGGAGGGGCTTCTGCGAGGAATCGAAAAGCATTCCGGAAACAGCGAAGCTCCACAAGATCCTAGCGAAAAATCCGGAAGCTCGCCTCGGGCTCATAAGGCTCGATAATTGTGAGTTTGCCGAAGATGAAGAAGCAACGCTGAATCACCTGATGGAAGTTCACTTCCCGCGTTTTCAGCGAATCCAAACCGATCAAGAGGATGAAGACCAGGGCCAGGGGGTGGAGAGGGCCGACTGGAGTTTCGCCGCTAAGGTCACTGATTACGAAAAGGTGAAATGAGCCGTAGGGTCCTTTTGCCTCTTTCAATCACCAGGGGCGTATGGCATTCATCCAGCGCTTTTACAAAAAGGCATGGATTTGGTCGTCCCACCTCTGACGTAATGATCTAGGGCTAGTATAGCCCTTAAACACGTGCCATCGGCATGGAAGGATGGCAGAGTGGTCTCCATGCCCGAGCCTGGGAGGAAGGGTTACACAGCTGCCAAAGATTCCCGACCAATCAGCTTAACATCTTTTAGCCTTAAGACACTAGAAAGCTGGTCGAGAGATACATTAGGGATGAGGTGCTTCTGGCCTCCCCACTTCGTAGAGAGCAGCATGCTTTCCAGGCAGGCTGCTCGGTAGAAACTGCGCTTCATGCTGTTGGAACAAAAGGGGTATGCTGTGGGCGCTTTCTTGGATATAGAGGGTGCCTTCAGCAATAGTCTTTCAGAAGTCATCTATCGAGAGGCTTTGAGATGTGGCGTGCCGGTCCAGCTAGTATGCTGGGTAGGAAGCATGCTACGCCGAAGAAGACTCAAAACCAGATGGGGTGAAGGCCTAGTAAGGGGGATAGCTTCAAGGATATGCGGACGACTTTTTAGTTATCTTCAACCATTTTTGATTTGTAATACAAATATTTCTATATTGAAACACCAAATATTGCATTTCTCGTTGAGAATTTGTTATTATTATATTATTATTTATTATTTCATTGAATTAGACTGTCTTTGATTCAAATCTAAAACATTTTTGTGGTTCAACTATCAACTGTTATATTTTTTGTTGAGAATTTATCTTTTTTATTTAATTAACTGTTTGGTTTCAAGTTGAAATACTTCGTTAAAAATTAGTTTTTTGTTTTTGAAGTTTTCTCATGATAGTTGAAAAGTGCGGACAATTTTCGTCAGTTACAGATATGTATTAATTATAATGTTATAACACACTTACATTTGAATTGAAAAAATCCAACGAATGTGACTAAAATGGCAGGAATAATCTCCATTCCTTCTGAATAGTCGCAATGACAGAGAAGAGCAAGCTATTTTTTTGAAATTCTGTGAGGAGTGACTCGATAAGCGGCTACAACATGCATAAACTACGTTTTATCACTTCTATTTGATGATAACGTTCATTTATTTCGCATAATAAAAAAATTAGAAAAAGAGGAATCATTAATTTAAAATTTGAAAATCTCTCATATTTGCAATCTTTATTATACGTGCAACATTTAGAGCAATTAAAGATTACGCGATTCGTAGAATCGCCAGTTAAAATATTTTTACTCCCAATTTTTCGCACAATTTTTAAGAATGCAAACAGAGAAAATATTATTATGTAAGGAATAATAATGTGCCTGCAGTCTTTTTACAAATTTTAAATACTGATTTTTGTCCAAACTCCTAACTTTAAATTTGATTAAGCTTTTCATAGATGAGCGGCCAACTCTTGAGAAAGAGTTTGAAATTTGTGGTTTTGGAGATTTCTTACAAAAGTTCTCTCTTTGGGTTGCATTCTACTGCCTTCGCATGAGATAGAAAAAATTTCAACTAATCATAGGTCTTATACTCCCATCCTTTGAACAAAAATAATTTTTTTACCCATTTTTTCAGTTACATTATGGATGATCATTGTTCCGAATAAAATTCGTTGAGATATTTCATATTTTTTGAAATCTTATTAAATTTTTTAAAATATTTGAGAACTCTTGACATTTTGATAAATCCCATATGTTATGGTTTCATATAATGACGTTTTTTGCTCACTTGAATTAAAGGAATGATTTGTCTGATACCATATATTTGATTCAACGAAAATTTACTCAAATGATCTACTGGCTAATATTTAAAAGAATAATTGATTTAATACCATTATTTTAAACCAGAAACATAAATCTTTTAAATTATGTGAAAGCTTCATAAGAGAACTAGATTGCGTCACATTTTTAGCTTAATTGAAACAATAAAAAGGCAATATTGCGAAACTTTTCAATGGCCTTAGTCACATTCTATTGTGTCATACTACGTCATCCACAAACACAAGTTCTGCCTTGAAATGGAAATGAAAGAGTTAAATATTTAATTTCAAAAGGTATTTCACCTCAATCTATTTTCAGAAATAATACTTTTAATGCTTGTTTACTCTCAGAAACATGAAGAAATTAGATGAAACGCAATAATAAGCTCAATTTTAAATGAGCTAAAAACTAAATGTAGACTTATTCTACAACATATTTTTATAAATATTGATTAGAGTTTCACAATATACTCACATTTGAAATAAACTAATCCAACGAATGTGAACAGAATGAACAAATTTGCATTTAAAAAAAATTTCAATTGAAAAAAACGAATTTTCTACAAAAATTTTAAATGTTCAACAAAGAAGTCAATTTTCAACTAAACATTTCAATTTTAATTTGAAAAAAAAATTAATTTTCAACACAAGAGATGAATTTTCAACTCGATGTATGCATCTTAAAAAAAATGAAAGGATTTAGTTCAACTTTCAACTAATGACTCGGATTTTCAATCTAAAAAGAAGAATTTTTAACAAAAAATGTAATGGTTGATATTTTAACTAAAAAATATTTTTATTTCGGATTAGAAACCGTTGAAGTGAACCAAAAATACGAATTTTCAACAAAAAATTTTGAAAAAATTACATAAATGTTCAATCATACAGTTAGATTTTCTAACCAAGAGTATCAAGTATATAATTCAAAATATTTATGTTTTTGCTTTGAAATAATGAGAGTAAATCAATTATTTTTGAAATATTAACCAGTATTTTATTTGAGTCCATTTTTGTTCAATTGAAGATATAGTATCAAACATATCCGTCATTTACAAAATTAAATTTTCAAAGTTTTCAACTAATTTCAAGGGCTTTAAAGTGTTTTATGGGATGTTTAAAGTCTTTCATAAGATTTCCAAAAATATAAAATATTCTAACAAAATCAACGTAATCTCTAATTATTCTAGATTTTCCACGTGTAATAAAGATGGCAATTATGAAAAATTTTGGGATCTGCGATTAATAATTTTTCTGCTTCCACTCTTTTTTTTTTTGAGAATAAATAAAGTTTAAGATTAGATAAAATTGATAAGAGGTATATATAGTAGCCTTTTGTCGGGTCGCTCCTCGCATAATTTTTGAAAAATTAGTTTGCTCTTCTGTCATTGCGACTACTCTGCAGAAATGAAGATTATTGCTGTGCTTCTAGCCACTTTCTTTGGATTTTTCCGAATCAAATGTAGGTAAGAAGAGCAATATTTCAAAATCAAAATGTCGAATTTTCAAAAAGTGTTGAATTTTTGATTAGAAGGAATGTTGTAGTCATAGACAAAAATTTGTTAATCCAAATTGTTTATTTTGCAAGCCAAAGGAAACTAAAATTCAAGAACAGAATTCTTAAATAAACAGTTCACATAGTTGATTTTCAACAGCAACAAAAAGCGAATAATCAATAAATGAGTTGAATTTTGAGCCAATAAGATGAACGTTCAAACAAGTAGTTCTAATTTTGACAAGGCAGTTGAATTTTCAATTCAAAAAATTTATTTTTCAGCAAAAAATGACCAATTTGACCAGTTAAAAAGTTATTTCTTGAACAAATTTTGAACAAAATAACTGAATCTTTAAGCAGCATAATTAATTTTTAAAAGAGTAGTTTATGCAAGTAGTAAATTTTTGACGAAAAAACATGAATTTTTAATTTAAAAAAATCACTATTTGTATTATCAACTAAACATAATCCATTTTTAAAGCAAAAATGGAATAACTGAATTCTCAGTTAAAATAAGAAAGAAATTCTGAAGAAAGTGGTTAAATTATCAACCCAAGGGATATATGAATTTTCAGCCGGTAAAATGAATTTTTCACTAAATAGTTCAACTTTCAAGCAAGAAATTGAATTTTCAGTCAAAAATATTTGGTTTCTACCAAAAGAGTCCCAATGCACATGAAAATACATATATTTCCAGCTACAAACATTCAATTACTTTTTGTAGTCGAATTTTCAATCAAAGGAGATGATTTCTCGCTGAAAAATCCAAGGAACGAATTTTTAATTGAAAAAGAATGGAATATAGTATGAGACTTCCTATTGATTCAGTTCGCACCTAAGCAAAAGATTAAGAAAAAGCTGAATTTTCTTGAAAATAAGTGAGAAAAATTCTTCCAAAAAGGGAGAAAGAAGAAAACAGGGAAAAAATTATGAAGTCTAAATTCAGATGCTTCACATGTGAAATAAAATCGCTACTTCTCATTCCTTCTGGCATTCCAAACAATTATTCACATTGCTCGTTTCCATGTTTAATTTGAAATTCTAAATTACTCTCATTAATATCATTTTTCTACCTGAAAAATTAGATGCAGATGGATATCCAGATTATTTTGGTCCGTTTACCGTTATTATGAAAACAGAGGATGGCTCTTATTTTGTGAAACACCTCGTGGAGGAAGAGTTTTTGGCGAATGCACTACCTGTGAACTGGATAACGCCTCGAGTTAATCCACCTCCTTTTAAGCACTACAACGTTTTCATACAAACTTTAGGGAATCGACGTTTTATTTCAAGAGCAAAGTCCCTACGTCACGACGCAGACACATCTCATCATCCTCGTCAGCCTTCTCCACATATGGCTTATGTGCATTTAGACAATGATCTATGGCTTGAAACTAAAACTTTCCAAATCTTCGATGTCAATACTCAAGGAAGTAATTATGATCATAGGAACAGAATTTTTATAACAATAAAAAGAACCCATTTAGTCTATACTGCAAAATTAAAAACAATTTCCACGTCACAGCCACCATCGTCACCACAGCCACCACAGCCACCACATAGACCACACAATATCACTGAAACTTTGTGGAGGATGCTGATCGATTCTAATGCACGATTTTTTTATATTTAAGAAATCTGTTCGCTTTGTTCGGGCAAAATGTTTTGTTACTTTATATGCACTCTTTTTGTAGACCAGTCATTTTTAACAAGCTGCGAAGTTCAAGAATTTATTACCTGTGACAGATTGTCTAAACTTATAATTATTATCTTCAAATGAGGAGAACACTTAATTGTTACGCAAATATGTAGACATGCAGTAGCAAATTTTCCAACTGGTATCGAGAAAATGAAGTTTCCTGCATTTCGGCACAATGCGTTCCGAAGACAAGTTTGTTATTTTCCTTACGTTTCTTGATGTTTTAATTTAAATACTGCCTACAATCTTAAAACCTGTAAATTATCATCACTCGGACACAAGATCTGTGTAACAATAAAACTAGCGTACATTTCAAGTTACAATTGTCCGCGGATTAACACATGGTACCCACAACACCATGAGCAAACCGGCGCGGTGGGTAGTATTGCTTAATAGAGCACTCGGTTAATTCATGGACATGGTTAATTTTGATTTCTCAAAATAAAATCAAGTTGAATTTAGTTATTGACGACATGAATTGGTGGCAGCAAAGAGGGTTATTCACTAAAAGATATCCCATAGTGAACGAACACACTTAAGTAAATTATTTAATGGAACAGTCACAATAAGACAAGCTTAAAGCACTTGATACTAAGCTTGATACTTACAAAAAAATATCCTTCTGTAAATGAACATCAAGCAAGGGAACACATACAGGCTGAATGGAGTAGGGTTGTTAGTGACTCCTTGCTGTAAGAGCCAAAAGCAGATCACGGATATCCAATCAGGACCTAGGATAAATATAGGTATCTTCAATCGAGCTATTCAAGCTGTGACTGACAATTAGCAAAATATTACAAGATAAAAAAGTTATTCACGCCGCGAAAAATATATCACAAGTAAACTCTCCTTCTAGGAATATTGATCCTAATGATCATATGCAACATATTCTATTCAAATTAGAATGTATTGAGACAAGACTCAATGATTTAGAAAACTACAGAAGCAACATTGCTCAGTCAAATATTCGGAAGAAGTTAACATTTTTTTCAATTAATTAGGCAAGCAAAGAAGAAAACTATGAAAAATGAACTTTGAATTTTGTGAGATGCAATTATTGCTACAAAATTAACAGATCGTGCAGCAGGATGCTTTCGCGAAGAGGGAGTCGATACGTACGGATAATTATTTGATAGATTGTGATAATTATTTGGAATTAGGAAAATTCTAAACTCGTTACAAAAACAACGCGATTTAACAGTTATAGGATAAACCAAATGTTGAGATCGTTTGATATCAAGATTCATGGAAAGTCAAGACACGATACGACAATTTATTTATGATATGAACGTTCAACAAACTGAAGTAAAACGACGTGATATTAAAACGGAAAATTCAGTTAAATCAACTTTACGAGGATGACGCGAGAAAAACGAAATCAGAATGCGACCACAAAATCCGGCGACTCTGAATGAGTCTTCCAACATAACATAAGTACCAACAACCTAGTAATCACGACCAAGAATCGGAAACTCTGGCGAAAAGATACTTTAAATCTGATATTGGAAGTGGAAGACCACTAAAAATTCCGGGACGTTACGGAGATGAATATTATTCTGAACAAAAAGGTTTTCCTCTGAAAGAAGCACTTCGAAATTTTCAGTAAACTGCCTCATCAAGCAGACCTCCAAGACACCGATTAGATACTCCATATATTAAGTTGGAATTCTATAAAGTGAAAAGGGGGGCTTTGCGATAGAAACCGGCACGTATATGTAAATTATAAAAGAGTATCATAAAAGAAAGATATTTTCAGCGATATGAATCAATCAGGATAACTGAGAACGATGAATCAGTGAGAGCAAAATGCGTCGTCGATCTGAAAACTTACAATGAACTATGCATATTTCAAGTTGTTAATGACAACATGGCATTTCCGAAATCAGGAATACTAGGTATGAACTCTTTATCCAGATTAGGATTTGCAGTCGATTCCGAAGAGGAAGTTGTGAGAAGAGGCATGAAAATATTGCAATTTGTTGAACCAGTCGATTCGCGAGATAATGTAGCATTTGACATCTTCGTGACATTACTTGCGATAATAACATGTCTACAGGACAGAGAACCATTGATTATTGAAAATCAAACAGGGGTCGAAGACTGATCTAAAGTTAACGAAAAATTACTACTGGCCGAATTATTCCAACATGAACTTCGTGCTAATAACGATGATCTTATCCTTAACTGGGTACCAGAAAGAAGGATGCATCTTAAAAAGTGAAATGGCGTCTTTGATTGACTATAGAAATAGGAATCCACCCTAAAGATCAAGGAAAAACAGCTCCTCAAGTACAACAGACAGACACTATGAGTATAACAGAATGCCTCTTGGCGTTCTGGTATCCTCGTAATCATTCAGTCCACTGGCATTTTTTTAAACTAGTTTTTGCCACACTTTTCTGATGTAATTTTTTTATTTCCATTTTGAAGCTCAAATTGGTCTTTGTGGATGTCGTTGTATGATACAAGAGCATGTGATTTATCCTGTTGACATGTGTTGCAATATTGCATTTTCATGTACCAATAAAGCTGCGAATGTTACCAAATCTAGTTCCTTTATTAAGCTTTTAGATAAATCAAAGGATTTTTTTTGTAACATAATGAGTTTGAATCAAGTTATTTTGAAAAATAAGCCAGTAATTTATGGGAATCAGTTTGCTTGAAATTGAATATGTAGTACCAAACATATCATTTCTTTAATTCGAGGAAAGAAAAAACTTCATTATTCAAAACCAAACCATTTTTTCACACTGACTTCAAACATGTTCTGAAATTTCTTTGCTAATTTGCAGAAATAACATATCCACTGGTAAACATCTTATCGCATTTATGAAAACATCAAGAGATCTTTGAGTTTTTGGAACATTTCATAAGTTTTTCAACAATATAAAGGATTTCAACGAAATCGATTTAAAGCAATAATTATCCATAATGAAACTGAAAACAAATTTTATACTTTTATTATCTTTGAATGAAAAAAACATTTAGTTGGCATGGGAATATGTAGACTCACTGTACCCATTTTTTCTACTGGAATCGAGAAAATGGATATCCCTGAAGTAGGCATAATGCTCTTCAACGTCAGATTGATTGTTTTCTTCTCGTTTTTTGAAATCACAATTTTCATACCAACTACAATTCAAATACCTATGAATTATTATCATCCGGGTACCAGTACTGTGTAATATTAGTATTGGCGTGCATTTTAAGTAATAAGTCTCTTTGAAATGTCCTAAGTTAACCCCATCTGTAATTGCTCTCGATTAGTGTCAGCATCTCATTTCGATGCTTCCATGATGCTCTGGTGCTGCTCCGATCATTCTTTCGGACAGCCACACAGAGAAGAGTCCTTTAGTGCCGAAACGATGTTCCTGGATATAAATGGAACATCCTCTTAAGCTTGATTTTAAGCGGATTCTAATTTGTCTAAGAAATAATCATTCCGCAGCAAACAATATATTTCTGCGACAAACCTCACGTAATCTTGCAGCCAAATAATTTGGTTTGTGCAAAAAAATATTGCCACGCCGTTCAAAACAAAACAGGAAAGAGGACAAGGCTCTCATGTTCTTTCAAATACACGATGTTCGGGGATTTATTCAACATGCCTTAGATTTTTGAGCAAGGAAATCAAAATTTCCTGAATTTAGAACCACAAAAGGTCTGTTACATGAGGTACTGCTGTTGACAACTAATTTACAATTAATGAATGTATGATTTAACAAATATTATTTGCAAGAGAAAGTGCTTGAACAAGATTTTTTGACTAAAAGTAGTAGAGTTGAAAATCACTACATGGTTGAAAATATAATCACCAATTGTTCTTATTGGAATAGAGTCTATCTACAAAGGCATTGTTCACCGTATACTTAGACTGATTATCAGATCTGAAAGTACATGCTCTACAAAGAATGATGAATACTTTTCTCGTAAACAAGGAAATTCGATGATTCCGATTTTAAAAAATGTCGATACTTTTTTCTATCCCATGCGAAAGCAGTGAAATTTATCCAGAAAAAGAGTTTTTCTGCAAAAACAATTCAGGAAACCACAAATTTCATACAGGTTTTTCTTAACGTTGGCTTTCGGAAACATCTGGAATTTTTTACCTATGTTTTCATTCTGAAACAGGAGACGGAAAAAGATAAGGAAAATTATTTAAACTCTCATTTTCACGAATAGTGTAATATTTGATTATTCCAAATGTTCCATGTGTACGAAAGATAGCAAATATGAAACATATTAAGATATGAGATGAATAGGTTTTCTCCTTCCAATCTTTTTGTTTTGAAAAATCAGTAATGTTTTCCTTTTAATTTAAATGATAAGTAGTAGTTTATATAGCATTCTGTCATCGAGTCACTTCTCACACAATTCTCAGAAAATTGCTTTGCTATTCTTTGGCACTGCGACTCTTCGGAAGGAATGGAGATTATTCCTTTCATTATGTTCACATCCGTTGGATTTCTTCATTCGAAATGTAAGTGTACTATAACCTTATAATTAATATTTGTGAAAACACTACTCAAAATAACTGCTGACCTTGAAGCGTGATTAGCAAAGCGCCAACATCACAACGCAGATACAGCTCACCAT
>CAKNXH010085110.1:0-37690 GCA_932178445.1 Andricus quercusramuli | reverse complement strand
AGCACGTATTCTACGAGAACCTTCAAGATAATTTAATTTTCACAACATTCAAAATAACTCACAGTAGTGAGTCGACGATCCAGGTGCATTGGGTCGTGCACTAGGTAGCTGAGCACGTATTCTACAAAAAATTTTCAAAAATTTGAATTTCTTCAGCATCTAAAATAACTAAAAGTGATGAGTCGACGATCCCGGTGCACCGGATCGTGTAGCAGTTAGCTTAGCACGTATAATACGAGAAATTTTCAAAAATTCAGAATATTCCCACATCCAAAATAACTAAAAGTGGTGAGTCGACGATCCAGGTGCACCGGTTCGCACACCAGCTAGTTCATCACGTATCCTACGATAACCTTTATAATTTTGTGTTCACTTTGTCTCGAAAAAACTTAGTTTATCGATGTCACTATAAATTTATATTTTTCTTTATGACTTGTACTGGATATAATTACTTTGAATAGTAAAGCTCGGAATGTACTCATACCCGTAGTTTTGCTCACACTCAACATTTTTTCCGCTAAGCTGATAACATTCTTTGAACAAAAAAATATCTTGAGACAATTTGAATAATAATATTTATCTGTCATAATTTCGTATCTTTTATAAAACACGGAGAAGCGAATTTTTTGTCTTCAAATAAAAAAATATATATCTGCCAAGATAGCGAAGACTTTTTAGAAATTATAAAGGGAGTTTTTCACAGGAATCTGTCAGAAGAACAATTCCGCTGGTTTTAATTTTCTCATATCTCGCTTCTTTTTTGAGGAAAACGGGGTATTTCAATTTTTTGAAATGAAAATTGACTCAAACACGGCTCAAATAAAAAGTTCTTGTATAATAGGTTCTAAACTGCCTGTTGCACGTTCCGGAGCACTTGGATCGTCGAATCGCCACTGGTCGTTATTTCGCCTATTGACACAACACTGTAAAATAAAAGTATTATTTCAAGGCTAATTTCAGGTATTAAATAAGACTCAGAAAGAACAGTATGGAAGGGTACTAAAATGAGATCGCTGGACGGAACCCAGATTAATTTGTTTTACATTGACAATAACAGCATGAAGTTCTCCTATTCAAAAACAGGACAGCTAAAAAATGATACCGCAAGAAAGGAGAACTTTAGTTTTCACAGTGAATTTGTATTTTCAAAAAGTTCTCGTAGATGACGTCTTAAAGGACCTGGTGCATGATCCGGTGCATCCGGGTAGTGGACTTATCCTTCAGAGATGTGGCGATTATTGGCATTTTCAACGCGGGCTAATGTTCTCTAATACTAGGATGTTCTAAAGAATATTTATTTGTGTTAATCATGTCCTAAGCATGGATGACGCACAAGAGCAAGGCTTTAAACATGCTACCATCCGAGCGTAAACCATGTTTCAGCCAGATATTTCCAGGTTTATTGTCATGTCTTAGGTATGCAATCTTTTTCACGAGGGCTACTACTTTATACTGATAATGAGATGTTCAAATAAATTGTTCAAACAATTATCATTGTTTTTAGCAATTTTCTCTTAGAATGGAGATAGAAAGTCGTAGTTTTTTCAAATAAATGTCACTCTGTGTCCAATTTTCAATTAGAGAGAGGTAATAGTTCAATTATGTTAACGAACATATTAGTTCAAACAAGTTAACTTCACTGTTAATAATATTCCTTTAGAATAATGCTAGAAAATTGCAGTTTTTTCTGAAATTTTTAACCTTTTGTTCACTTCTCACTTGGAGTGGGGTGAATGATTATTTGAAGTTAGCAAAATCATTTCTTCAAACAATTCATTAGTATCAATAATATTAGTTTCGAATGATGCTAGAAAGTTTATTTATCACTTTTTCATAACCAGAAAGGCAAAGGAAAGTTGAATATCTCATAAGAGACCGCAACTTTCTAGCATTTATTTATGGGAAATACGTGTTGAATTTCATGGAGGTTGCGGAACCTCTGAATATCATTTTTTTTTCGAGAAAAAAATTGATTGATTTTTGTGTGGATTCGAGCAAGTCTCCAATCATCATTCATACAAATTCGAGAACAAAATTTTCCAATGTTTTCCAGCTGTTATGTTACATTCTGCAATTGCTTCATTAATATTTATTTCTCACCTAAAAAATTAGGTGCAGAGGGACAGCCAACCTATTTCCATCCGTTCAACGTTTTTGTCGGAATGCAGACCGGTGCTTATATACTTGCAGAACTTCATCCAAGGGACTTTACGCCGCATGCACTACCCGTAAACTGGTTGACACCTCGGATTAATCCTCCTCCATTCGAGGACTATAGCATTTTCATACAATATGGGAATCGACGTTTTGTTTCAAGAGCGAACAGGGTGACTCACATTACACAATCAGTGTATGATGATCGTCTGCTCACTCCACAGAGGACTTATGTACATTTGGAACAAGGTCTATGGCTTCACTCTGAATCTTTTGGAATCTTCACTGTCCGTCATCAACAAGGTTCTGAACATTATGACAACCAAATTTTCATAACAATACCAAACACCTATACAGTTTATACTGCACAATTTGGAACAATTGCCACAGCACAGCCACCAGAGCCAAAACCCAAGCGACGCCCGCGGGGATATCACCCCGCCCGTAATGAGATATTCAACTTGAATTTGTATGACTTTATCTAAAATCCTGTAATTTATTCAAATTTGCCGTACTTTTGAACCAGAAAGTTCTATCTTAAAATTAAAAAATGTGATACACTTAAGTTTGAGCATTCCTATAGCGATATCATGAATCAGTGTGCTCATTATTGTTTTCGGAAATAAGCATACAAATTTGCTTCCTATTACCTGTATACGTCTATATATACACGAAACACCAAGCCTGTCTTGTTAAGTTGGCAGAAAAATCGATGAAAGCACCCTATAGTTTCAGGTTCATGCTATCATGACGTATAGCTTCTGCCTTCTTGTAACCTTCTCATTACCAGACACTCTCACAGTATATACTGCACAATTTGATACAGAGTTCACACCACAGCCAAACCCCAAACGACGCCCGCGCATTACCATATGAGAGGGTGTGACACGTATGCTCCAAGGCTTCATCTTACCATCAAGGCCGTGGCTGCGAAAGCGGCCTGGAGGCTAAATTTGGTGAATGACGGGAGGATCTCGACAGCAGTGAAGATCCCAGCCGACATCGCGAGAAGACCAAACCTGAACATGTCCAGGGACAAAATGGTCACTCGCCACCTCTTCGACGAGAAGTATCGAGTTAGCCTATCCACGAAGGAGGAATGGATTAACGGCGACGCATTCCTGCCCTGTGATGGAGACAACTGGTTGACAGATGGCTCCAGGAACAAGAAGAATACAGGAGCCGGCGTATATCGTAGAAGGAATGGAATGAGCTTCACAATTGAGATGGGGTCCTATGCCACAGTTCTACAATCTGAGATTATGGTCATGCTCCAGTGTGCCTACAAGGCAAGGAAGCACGGCAATAAAAGGAACATCCGTATCTGCTCAGACAGCAGGGCTGCTATATTGGCCTTGAATGGAACAACGACTACGTCGCTATTAGTATGGGAACGCTTTGAGGCACCAAATAGGTTAGCGACCGAAAACCGAGTCACTCTGCTATGGATCCCTGGATACAGTGGCATCAAGGGCAAAAAAAATCGGATAGGCTAGCCAAGCTAGCAGCCGGAAGGAATTTTACTGGACCTGAGGCGGTGGTAGGTATTTCCAGCAGGTCAGTCACTGAAGTAATTAACAGTTGGCTGACTGAGGAACATCAGAATGAGTGGGACTTGGTCTCTGGTTGCAGACAGGCCAACACAATCTTGGGCTCAAAGCTTAACTCCAACCGAGCTAGGGAAATAGTCTAGCTCGGGAGAAATGAAATCAAAATCCTAACAGAACTATTCATAGGACATGGGAAGTTAGGATATCACAGACATAAGATAGGGCTTGCAGAAAGTCCCTTCTGTCGTCTGTGCGGAAAGGATAATGAGACATCTACTCACATCCTTTGTTACTGCCCTGCGATTGCGGGGAAACGTCTAACACTCACAGGTAATTACTTTATCAGTGAGTCAGAGATATTAGCCAATAGCGTGGCTGCGGTTCTCTCCTTATGAAGAGGGCTATGGTGTCACGCTTAGGCTCACAAGGGGACGCGTCGGGATTATCCAAGCGTCAGGGGCTGCTAAGGTCTCAACCCAGAACTAATAATAAGGAATATGTTTGCGTGGCTAAGGTAAAACGTTCAGTTATTCTAAGTATAATGTTTATTTACTTTCTCTAAACTCTTCTCGTAGGTCAGAAATTTTGCCTGGGTTGCTGAATGCGAGAATCTATTATTTTTGAAAGATTCTGTATTTTTATTACATTTAAATATAATTAACATTTAGCTGGTATGTAATATATAAACTTGAATTTGCATGCATTTTTTACTATTCTGTAATTTTGTAATTTATCTAAATTTGAAGAAGTGAAGATTCCGGGAGATTCAGAGTGAAGCCATAGACCTTGGTCTGAATGTACATAAGTGTTATGCGGCGTAGGCTAACGATCATCAAATACTGATTGTCAGCCTACTCCGCATAAAACTTATGTACATTCAGACCAAGGTTTATGGCTTCAATCTGAATCTTTCGGAATCTTCACTGTCAGTACTTAACAAGGTCCTGATTATTATAACAACCGCATTTCCATAAAATAACCAGACACCCATACAGTCAATACTGCACTTCATACAGTGTCCACACCACAGCCACCACAGCTAAACTCTTTTCGTAGGTCAGTAATATTGTCTAGGCTGCTAAGTTCAAGAATTCATGATTTCCGACAGATTGTGTATTTTTATGATCTTTGAATATGAAAAACTAACCGAAAAGAATATCATCAAATTCAAATATTCATTACACAAAAGTTCCAGCATTACGATAGTGAAATCTTTCATCAGTGCTCGAATTATTCTTTCCCGAAAGCAGCAAAAAATTTGCTTTTTATTATTAGTCAACGTCTCTATATAAAAAAACACCAATTTGAAAAACCTCTTCTGTAAAGATTGCAAAATCGATGATAGCACCCTCTTGTCTCTTAGGTTCACGATATCAGGGCATGAATGTAGATATCCTTAGGATATAACAAAGTTATCTGAAGATATCCTAGTTATATCCCATGAATGTTCTGATTTTCCATTCCAAATATCCTATTCAGATTTTCTGAGTCTATAATTCTGCCTTTGTATGAAGTTATTTGAATAAAGTTCTTGTCACTAACTTTTGTATTGTTCACGATTTATATTTCTTTATCCTGTTTCAATTATTATATAGAGCTCTAAATAAGTCAGTGGGTGACTGACGGAAATATGACCACTTTAAGACCGAGTGTGAGTCCTCCTGTGAATTATATCACTTTTAAAATAAACAATGACAACTCCGAACTTATTTTCAGTGATTTTTCATCATTCTTAAGTATTCCATCAACGAAATCGAACTTTCCTAATCAGCAAAATCAAAAGAGATTTTTTCATTGAATTATTTGAATGTTCAAAAATGTCCGTTAAAGAAAGTACGTTCCGGATGTGATCCTTAAAAAAATACAAAATCATATCTGAATATAGTCACATTTCTAATGATGCGTCCAATTGTGATGTTGTGTTTAAACATTTCAATCCTAAAAAAAGCTACAAAAAATGAAAACATCTGCTTTCTCTTAAGACGACTTGGACTCCTTTCAACAAAGCACTTGGCTCCTGATAATAATTTCTCTTCCGCAGATCTTTCAACAGCCTTCACTATGAAATCCACACTCCCTGCAAACAGCACTCCTTCCCCTCCACAGTTCCCTTTACCTTTGATGATACTAAATCATTCTTTCCTAACATATCGCGAACAACCCTAATCAAGAGCTCTTAGAGGTAAAGTTAAATGCTCAAGGTTCTGATGCTGTTTCGATTAAAATGATGCGCTTATCTTTACCGGTCATTTGTCCTATTCTCTTGCATATCTATAACGCATCTCTTCAGGTTGGAATATTTCTTGATACCTGAAAAGATGCGATTGTTTGCTCTGTTCCTAAAATATCTGACCCAATCTCTCCTAAAGATTCCTGCCCGATATCCATCCTCTGTGCCTTGTCTAAACCTTTCGAAACATTTTTCATCAGCAACTTACAGCTCATATTGGAACTAACAATTTGATGGACACAATGCAATTTAGGTTTCGTTCCAGGCATAGTACTCTTAAAGCTTTTAATAGAGTTGACCATAATTTGCTATTGACAAGGCTCAAATCACTTCACCTCTCAAATATCGCTGTTGAACGGTTTGAACCTTATCGTAATCGTTCTAAAAGTGTACAAATCAGCAATGGCAAGCGTTCTGATGGTGAGGAGGTTATAAGTGGTGTCCCTCAAGGTTCCACGCTTGAATCCACTCGGTTCAATGTTTATACATCTGAACTTGGTAGTGAACTTTGACACTGCTACTATCACAAATATTCTGACGACCTTAAGCTATACCTCTCCGGGCCTATTGCCACTTTTAAGAGGTAAATGTAAGAGATGCAGGGGGATATTGATTTGATGGTGGTGTGGGCCTTCACAAACGTTCTCACTCTTAACCCTGCTAAAACTATGGCTATAATTATAGGACCTTCTTTCTCTCCTTCACTTGCAACAATTGCAACCTTACCTCCTCTCCTAATCGATGGGCGTCTCATCCCATTTGTAAAATCGGTGAATGATTTAGGCTATATTCCAAATCGCTCTCTTACTTGGAATGAACAAGTTGCAGATATTTGGAGGAAAACCTTCAGAATTCTTCAACAGCTTGACAGGAATTGAGAATCACTTCCTACTCTAACGCGTATCCTCCTAATTAAAAGCCTCATCCTCCCTTTTTTTGGCTACGGCTGTGTGGTATATGAGGATCTGTACCTACATTTGCCGTGAAAAATTTTCCATCAGGGAACTTGTAAGATTTTCTCAACATACTTGATGATTATTATTTAAGAATGTGCTGACTCTTTAATTAGGTGCCGTGTACACATATAATATTGTACCATTTCCTAATCCGAATTCTTTGAGCGCTTAGGCTCTAATCTGCATGCACTCGGTCAAGGCTGACCTAAGACTTGCACTGCTAAGTAAAAATTTTCTTTTATGTGACAAATATGCGAAATGAGAAAGAAGCAGCCTCAAAATGATAAATTTCTCCGAGATTATTCAAACGAATTTTTTGAAATTAAGGATGTAGTATGAAAACAGTAATTTCTTCAGCTGAAAGAAGAAAAAAATGCTATCACTGAAAATGAAACCAATTTCTTCACTCCGCCTCTGAATATAAATTCAAATTTCTTTGCTTATTTACAAAAATAACGTATCCGACGTATCATTTTTCACAAATTTTATATTCTCTAGACATCGTTTGATGAACCAAGAATTCTCTAATTATGAAAAACCGGGCCTGTTTTCAGGTGTATATTTTTTTCTTTGCTTGAATTTCCATACATACGTAACACATGTAACTACTATAGCAGATATAAATCATTTTTAAGCTCTGGCACGACAAAGCTTCCTCCATTCACTCTATCTATCTGCAAGCAGCAATGGATTTTGTCATAAAATATAAGTAACAAGAGTTGGTATAGATAGCAGTCGTTTCTCAAGTCACTCCTCACACATAATTTTTCCAGAATTAGTTTGCAGTTCACTACCATAGTGACTATTGAAAAAATGAACATTTATCCTCATATTCTGCTCACGTTCCTGGGATTACTCCACTTCGAATGTAAGTCAATTATAATATTATAATTATCATTTGTGAGAAATATTACATGTAGGTTGTTATTATTGTTTGAAGCATTCAGTTTGAGTTGGTTATTCGTACATTTTCAAAACATCCAAATTCTTCCCATTATACGATAAGGAGAATTCAAGAAATTATTTGAAACTTCAAACATTATTACAAGGGTGAGAACCCCCTCCAAAGCTTTCATTTCCAGAGAAATAAAATCCTTATGTTTTTTTTTCGAAATTCTGTACTCTGGAAATTTTTTTTCGAATGAATAGTTCAACTTGCAACCAAGCAAACGAATTTTCTACTGAAGAGAAAATTAAAAATTCAAAAATAATATTTAAAGAATTTTCAACCAAACACGTGAATTCAGAATTTAGAAAGAAAAAGATTTTTCCACCAAAATTATGAATCAAGCAGAAAAAATGAATTTTTTGACATAGCAGTTCCAACTTCAACTAAATAATTGAATTCTGAACCAAAAAAGGTTTTTCAGTCGCTATTCACGATTAGCGGAAATCTTGACTGAAGTCAAATTTACAGGATAATTCCAGCAAGAACTGATTCAAATATCATGTAAATTCCATATTTTTCTCCTCTTCTCTCTATGATTTTGAAAAATATGGAAAATCTCTGACGTGTCAGGTTTTGAAGTAAAATTTTTCATATTACAGAATCAATATCTGAAGAAAAGCTAACAATTTCCGTAGAACTAGCAAAAATTAACCGTTTGTGCTAAGTTTTGTTTCTCAAAATTATTATTTGTATGTAAAAATAATGTATACCAAAAATGTAGAAAAATAGTTATTTTCCATTTACTGTCGTACATACAACGTTCTCACATCATACAAGATTTTCTGTCTGATTGTTTGAAAAGTGATATTCATTTGAAGAATTAAACATTGTTTGATAAGACATTATGGATATTTGAATTATTTCATATTTACTTTCTTAATTTTTGAGTCATGTTTGGATCCCTGTTTGTCCATATTCATTAAATGGGATTTTAAAGTGCCCAGTGGCATGTGTTAATATTTGAATTTAAAAAAAAAGTGATTTTCTTTATCTGAAAATAGAAATTTTAGGAGAACAATTCATTATCAATAATAATGATGTTAGGTTCGAGTAATGCTAGGAAGTTTATTTATCTTTTTTTCATAACTATAAAGGAAAAGCAAAGTTAAACATTTCAGAAGGAACTGCAACTTCTGGCATTTATCTAAGAAAAAATAGTTATTAGCAATAATAAATTGTTCGAACAATTTCGTGTGTTGACCATAATAGAATATTACCTCTCTTTGATTGAAAATTGTACAAAGGGTGGAAAATTGTTTTAAAATCCGCGTCTTTTTATTTCCGCTCGAGGAGGAAATTATTGAAAACAATAGTAAATTGTTTGAACAATGCATGTGAACATCTGATTCTCAGTATAAAGTAGCATGTTATATACCAGAAAAAATTTGCATGCAAAGATTCGCCAACAAAGCATAATTAGCACCAAAAACTCGCAAAACCATGTTTGTTCCTTATGGGGGTTTTTAAGACACTATAAAACAGACTTATGGGGGCGATATTCAAAAAGTGATATGTTTTTAGTATTTTATGGCTAATCGTGAAGAGAAGCGTTAAGTTTTAACTTGATTCAGCTAATATTGAGGAGTCTGAATAAAATTTACAAAAACGTCTTTTTGTCTTATGGGAAATACGTGTTGAACTTCCTGGTGCTTGCGCCACCTCTGAATATAATTTTTTTTTAATAAATGAATGGATTAATTTCTGCGCGGGTTCAAGCAAGGTTTCAGGTATTATTCATTAAAATTCCAGAAAACAATTTTCCCAAGCATTCTTGGACCACCCTAATTCATAGTCATTATTTAGATGCCATACATATAAAATATAAAAAAGGACCTGTTTTCAGGTGTATCTTTTTTTCTTTGCTTCAATTTTCATGCATGCCACAGATAAATATCATGACAATCATTTCAATTTTGTTTTCACGCAAAGTGTGATATCTAATTACTCCCAATGTTCCATGTGTAACCAGTATAGCAGATATAAAAGATTTGTGAGGTCTGGGACGATAAAGTTTCCTCCATCCACTCTATTTATCTTCAAGAAGCAGTGAAGTTTGTCATCAATTATAAGTAACAAGAGTTGGTATATATAGTAGTCGTTTCTCGTCGTTCCTCACACAGAATTTTTCCAGAATTAGTTTGCAGTTCACTGCCATAGCGACTATTTGAAAAAAAATGAACATTCGTCCTCATATTCTGCTCACGTTCCTGGGATTCCTCCACTTCGAATGTAAGTCAATTATAATATTATAATTATTATTTGTAAGAAATATTGCATGTATGTTATCATCATAGTTGGAAGCATTCAATTGAAATTGTGCATTCATAAATTTACAAAACATCCAAATTCTTTTCATTATACGATAAAGAGAATTTAAGAAACTATTTGAAACTTTAAACATTCTTAGAAGGGCGAGACAATTATTCTTTCCTACAGAATGTAAAAAATAATGGTATCCTATGCTAATTTTCTATGAATAATATCATAATTTCGATACATTCTCTCTAATATTTAACAAATTTCAGTTTGTTCAAACAATGTTTATTCTCTGAAGCAGTTTTCTTTCGGAACACTTGAAAGAATAATATAGAATGGAACACATACAATTACTTCTCTGACTGTATATTGCCTAGAAAGAATATATCAACTATTTTTTTAACATACTGAGTTTGTTCAAACAATTCTTTTTCCCAAAAATATTTTCCAAATCGTATTTGACGAGCTGATCATAATATTGAATGATTTTGCAGAGAAGCAAATTTGGCTAAAAGCATTATGTGATTCTTCAAACAATCAATCATTGTTTTTTCTTCATATTTCCTTCAAATTGAGTACGAATGGTTTAGATCTGTTTTGGCGCTCTACTGAATAAATCATAAATGTCATCATAAAATTTAAATTGTAAAAGTTTATTATTATTACATTCCTGGTACTGTTACTATCTTCATGAGGATAATATTATAAATAAAGTACATTTACTAATAAAAATTATGATTCAAGTTTCAACACTTTTTTTAACAACAATTTTCAGAAATTTTTAATATGAGCGATAACTCATTGTTTAAATAATTGCATAATGTTTTCTAAAGAATTTTCTGATGCATGAAATTACCAACTATCATATTTCATTCAGAATATGCGATTATTTTTCACTTTATTTGGGAATAAATAACATAGCAACACAAAAAAAAATGTTTTTGCTTATGGTTCAGACCATGTTTATATGTTTTTGGGGAAGCTGTAACAGAAACCAAATTCCATTTCGCTTCATCATCTCAATGAATTAAGAGAAAAAATCTCATCCGAAATAACGAGTTTTAAGTAATAAAGACACATTTTTGAAAAACAAAAAGTTCCATTGACAACCGAAAAATATGCATTTCCTACTAACTGAATTTTCATTTGAAAAGATCAATTTTCTAGCAAGAATGAAATAGCTTTAATAACAAAAATTTTGAACGAAATATTTCAATTATCAACTAAAAAAAATACATTTTCCATCAAAAATATTAATTTGATACCAAAAGAGAACAGTATGGAATTTTCAACTTCATACTTGAACTTTCAACTAAAGAACATAAATTTTCAATCAAAAATAGAATATATTAATTTTAAGATACAGAAATTAGTTCTTAAGCAAATGTAATAAATTTTCGAATGAATGGTTGAACTTAAAATCAAGCAAACGAATTTTATACCAAAAAGAAAATTTAAAATTCAAAAATAAGATTTGAAAAATTTTCAAGAGAACACGTGAATCTTGAAACGAATATTCAAATTTTTGATGAAATTTATAACCAAATAGTTGAATATCCAGACAAAAAGGGTGAATAAGTCACCAAGAAGATTAATTTTCCATAACACAAGACAAAGATTCAACAAAACATGAAATAGTTAAATTTTCAGTTAAAAATAACAACAACAAAAATGGGATGAGAATAGTCAGATTTTGAAAAAAAAAACAGATTTTTTCACCAAAATTATGAATCAACCAGAAAAAATGAATTTTTGGACATAGCAGTTCCAACTTCAACTAAATAGTTGAATTTTGAACCTAAACAGGTTTTTCAGTCGCTATTCAAGATTAGCAAAAATCTTGACTGAAGTCAAATTTACAGGATGATTCGAGCAAAAACTGATTTAAATATCCTGTAAATTCCAAATTTTTCCCTTTTTCTTTCTATGATCTTAAAGAATATGGAAAACCTCTAACGTTTTAGGTTTTAAAGTAAAATTTGTCATATTACAGAATAAAATTTTAAAAGAAGCTGATATTTTGCATAGAACTAACAAAAATTAACCGTCTGTGCTAAGTTTTTTAAAAAATTACTATCTAAATGTAGAAATAATTTATACTGTAAATATAAGATTACATACAAAAATACAAATACAAATATAAGATACAAGATTTTCTGTGTAATTGTTTAAAAAGTTACATTCACTTGAACAATTAAAAACTGTTTGAAAATTCATTATGGATATTCGAATTATTTTCATATGTAGTTTTTTAATTTCTGGGTCATGTTTGGGTACCTGTTTCTTCATGATAATTAAATGAGATTTTGAAGTGCCTGGTGGTAAATGTTAATATCCAAATTTCGAAAAAAATAACGATTTTCCTTTTCCGAAAATGGATACTTTGGGGGCGGTCTTTTCCTCTAGAGTGAAAAAATTGCAATGTATTTTAGGACCACCCCAATAAACATATATTGAAATATTTTTTGAATTAAAATATATTCTATATATAACGTATAATTTAAGTATAAGAATATTCCAGAAATACGAGACGTAGTAAAAATATAGCGTTTGATAAAAGAATGTGATTGTATAATATTTTTAACTTTATTGATACAATGGAAAGGCAATAATGTAAACTTTTGTAAATACAAGTTCACCTCACTTTTCTTATAAACAAATCTAATTGCGTATGATTTTCAGATGTGTTTGAACAGAAAGAAAGGCTCAATTCAGAAACTTGTAAATATGATGCGTCATCCTCTTTAAAATCACGTATTCACAAGTGATTGAAGGGAATTATCAGAATCATTAAATAAATTGTTTGTACAATTATCATAGTTCTAAATAGTTCCCTCATAAAATCATTTGTTTGGACAATTCATAAGAATTATCAATGATATTAGGTTCGAATGATGCTACAAAGATTATGTATCATTTGTTTATAACAAGGAAGGCAAAGCAAAGTTAAACGTTTAAGAAGAAACCGCATCTTTCTAGCCACTCTAATATGAAATTATCAAAAACAAATGATAAATTGTTCAAAAAATTCATTTAAAAATATAATTCTCAATATAATGTAGCATGTTATGTATCAGAAACGATATTCATTGAAAGAACCGGAAAAAATGCATAATCAGCACCAAACACTCGCAAAACTCACTTTTACACATATGGGGTTTTTGGAGACACTATAGAGCAAACTTATGGGGGCGATATATGAAAAGTAATATTTCATTAGTATTTTGTGGCTGATTGTGAAGAGAAACGTTAAGTTTCAACTCAAATCAGCTAATCCAGGAATTATTCATACGAATTCGAGAAATCAATTTTTGTTTGGACCACCCTAATGCATAGCCATCATTGAGATGCCTCACATGTAAAATAAAATTACTAATTCGTATTTTTTTGAGCATTCTGAAGGATTGGTATACAATTTCATGTTTTCCACATGTCATATTACATTCTGCAATTATTTAATTAATAATTATTTTTCGCCTGAAAAAATAGGTGCAGAGGGACAGCCAAGCTATTTTCATCCGTTGAACGTTTATGTCGGAATGCAGACCGGTGCTTATATACTAGAAAAACTCGAGCCAAGGGAGTTTTCGCCGCTTGCACTACCCGTCAACTGGTTGATAACTCGGAATAATCCTCCTCCTTTCGAAGACTATAGCATTTTTCTACAATATGAAAATAAACATTTTGTTGCAAGGGTGAAGAGCCTTACTGACATTGCACAATCAGCATCTGATGATCGTCAGCCTACTCCACGTAAAACGTATGTACATTTAGAACGAGGTCTATGGCTTCATTCTGAATCCTTCGGAATCTTCGCTGTCAGTTCTCAACGAAGTCCTGATTATTATAACAACCGCATTTTCATAACAATACCAAACACCCATACAGTCTATACTGCACAATTTGTAACAATTTCCGCACCACAGGCAAAACCCAAACAACGCCCGCGCATTACACAAACTAACACGCGAAGGAATCACCCTGCTTTTGGTCTACATATGGGGTAAAAATTCTTTCTGAAGCTATCCAATCGTTTCCATTTACATGTAGACCTCGGAAAGAATCAGAAAATAAATTTAACGCAAACCTTCTCTTAGCTTGGGTCATACTTTTAGTTGGCTTAAGTAAAATGTTTAGTCACTTTATCCAAGCTCTTTCCGTAGTTCCGTAACAGATTGTGTATTTTGATTAACTTTTGATATAAAAAACATTTAGTTGATATGAAATATATAAACAGATATTCTTTTCGGAAACAAGCATGAAAATTTGCTTCTTATTATCAGTAAACGTTCATATATACACAAAACACCAATTTCGAAAAGCCTTTCTTGTGAAGTTGGCAGAATCGATGATAGCACCCTACAGTCTTAGGTTCACGCTATCAGGGCGTAAATCTAGATATCCTTAGGATATCACTAGGTTATCTAAAAATATCCTAGTTATATCCCATGAATGTTCCGATTTTCCATTCCGAATAACCTACTCAGATTTTCTAAATCTACACTCCTGCCTTCTTAGAAATTAAGAAACCCTTCATCCAATAATATCAAAGTCTTTTTTCCTACTATATTGTGAAAAGCTCTTAGAGTCTTTATGAAGTTATTTGAATAAATTTATGGTAACTTACTTTTTTATTGTTCACGATTTATATTTCTTCAACCTGTACCAATTATTTAACAAGACAATAGTTTTATAGCTGTATACAATTTTTCGAATGTCGGATGTTTGGGGATTTTATGGAAACCCCCTTAACGTTCAGTCAACGGAATGGTCGTTTCCTAAAAAGAAAACACCAGGATATTTGTCGCTTAAACTATTGGGTCAGAAATTCATTTGGAATAAATGCAGGAAGCGCGGTCTATGATTACGGAAAGTATTTAAATTTATTTGAAGGCATTGCTTTAACATCCCAGAAGGAATAAAGTAAGGGAATCTAACATCTGGCAATCAAAAGCACAAGACATATTTTTATAAATGAATTGGTGTCAAAAATCAGTTCAAAATGAATGTGGAAAATATAACCTGTCAGAAAAAGTCATTCAATTCATGATAAGGGTTGTTTCAAAATTCTTTTACTATTCCAGGAAGAAAATCAAAATACCCTAACAATCAACATTACTGGAGATTTTTTGTTTAGACTATCGGGAACGGAAATCCATTCACAAAAAGCATGTAAAACATGTTCTAATAGTGCAAGTCGTTGAACTTATGTTTAGTGATGTTTCTTCATTCCTTACGTATTCGATCAACCAATTCGACATTTCTTATTCAACAAAATCAAAAGAGATTTTTTATTGAAGTTATACTTCCGCAAATCACGTTAAGGTTGAGAATATCATCACTAGCTACCCTTGCTGAAACATAATCTTCCTAACAAAGGCATTGTTTATTGCATACTGAGACTCAACATTATGAAACTAATATTCCACAATAATAATATGCATAATATTAAGTTTATTTTATTGTATATACATCAATTGTTATCGCACAAGAATCATAGTTGCAAGAAAACCTTGTCTGAATTATTAAATTTGTTCTTTAAAAGACCACTCAGCCCAAGGAACTTGATAAATAAATACTGAATATTAAAAAATCTTGAAAACATTTTGTCAAGCAAAGTAAGTTCCAGATTATATGCTCAAAAAAATGCAAAGACATATTTTAATATAGTCACATTTCTAATGCTGCATCCAAATGTGATGTTGTGTTTAAACATTTAAATCCTAAAGAGTGCTACTACATACTACCTTGGACAATCTTGATTTTTGTTATTTCTGCCGTGATTTGGAAAAACACTGTTAACTGCAAAATGAGCGAAGCCTAGAAAATCGACAAAAACTGTTCGAATCATTATTTGCTTGTATCGCGAATTCTAATTAATTTTCTTACCTTTTTTCAATGTTCTTGACTAATTTGCGTATGGTATTTTTCATTCATATGCATTATTTATTTTATTGTATGGTATTTGCATATGGTATATTTTCATTCTTTTTTTTCAATTATATTTCATAGGTATATAACTAAGAACATTTTTTGGAATAGTTCAATTTTGAAGACCTATAATGGGAAATTCTTCAATTGGAACGATTTGCGATTTTCAACTCTTCCGGCAAAAATTTCACGTTGTTGTTCTTTGATTGTTTCTTTAAAACGCGAATTTCAGGCCATAACATTTTTTTGAGCACGGATGAAATTTTGCCAGAGGAGTTTCCTGTTTTTTTTCTTCTCTATCACACATTACCGAAAAGTGCATAGGTCGTGAGACACCCTGTTTTCATACATGAATTTTCGAAATCTGTAATATTTGAAATTGAAGTAATTCAAACCACATCATTTTTAATTTTAAGACTCAAAACTCTTATAATTTCTTAATTAAAAATTTCATAAATTCCAAATTCTTCAGTTTTGAAGAATTCCAATTGAAAGTTCTACCATTTTGACGACTTACGATTCAAATTCTTCAATCTGAACTATTCGCAGTTTAAATACTTTCAATCTTAGAAGATTTGCAATTCAAGGTTATGAAATTTTGAAGGAATTAAATTAAAATTTATTTAACACTCAAGATTTATGCTCGAAAGGTATGTCATTTTAAATTTTTTATCTTCTTCTGAATATGTGATTCAGTTTTAAAGATGAACAATGGAAAATTTTTCAATTGGAGACTTCTCAATATTCAATGTGTATTGTCGACATTTTTTGGACTACTTCAACTTTAAATTGGTAAAATTGAAATTTATCTAATTTTCCAGATTTGTGTTTTAAAGGTATGCAATTTCCAACATTTTTTCAATATGTAGTTCAATTTTGAAGATTGGGAATAAGGAATCCTTGAAGTTTAAATATTTGCAATTCAAAACTCTTCCATTTCGAAGATTTATAATTGATGATACTTCAATTTTTAAAGATACCGAGCTTTATTCTGAGATTTAAAATATTTGCAGAGAAGCGTACATTTCATTCTGAATATTTTTCAATCATGATATAAAACCTACAGAAGTGTATCAAAAAGAAACTCAGACATTTCAAACTTTTTTCTTAAAGTTCAACCTGAAAAAAGTTTCATCAGAAGACCCCAAACCAAATGTACGGTAAAATGCTCTCTGTAAAAAATGTTATAACTTATTTCTTTGTATTTTCAAACCTGCAAAACAAAAATTCAGAAAAAAAAGTAAGGAGAATGGACAGTCCCTCCACAAACTACTGTCAAAGTTTCAATTTTTACATTAATTTTAATAGAAAAATGCTCATTCTAGTGAAAAATTTTTTCCCTAACGATCAATCTATAAGCATAGGAAACAATGTGAAATAAACAATTTAAAAAAATTTAAAACGTAACAATTGTACACATTCTCATAGATTCTTATCCTCATCATATTGTCCATAACTAAGGAGTGATCACACTGCTCTGAAAATGAATTCTAATGCTAATCCTGCTGGAAGACGCTTCCTGTCTATGTTTCGAAGTGATTTTGAAGGCTTGACTATTAATACAAAAATTCTTTGGTGATTCATCCCTTACTCAATGTTAATTTCCCTGTTGCTATTTTCATAGACTAATCAGGGAACCATTTGTGATTTGAGTAATTAGGAAATGACAATATTCCGGTTCCAATGTTCACGGGTAATAAAATAATGTTCGAAGTAAATTCAGAGATATATCCTAGTAGGTAAACGTATCTTGTACTTATTCTGATGTGATTTCCTACCCTGATATTTCAATCAGAACATCTCTTGTGTATTTGTTAATTAAGGAATGCCATTTTCTTGGTTTCAGTTTTTTAAGGAATGTTATTACATCCCTTAAAAGTCATTCAAATGCATATTCTTGCAATGCACGCTTTCTCTACTTATTTGAAAGTGATTTTATTACGTAGCAGATGAATAAAAAATCTCCAGTGATTCTAGTTACTTAGTAATTATCATTTCCATACTTGGATGATCAAGGTATGAAAACACCCCGAAAACAAACTTTATGTCCAAAAAAATCGTTCATCTTTCTATTTCGTGGGTATGAGCAATTTTTACGGTAAGCCTTATCATTAAAATACATGTGAAAATTCATACTTTGATAAGACTGTTTCTCTAAAAATTGTTCATTTTTCTCACTTTGTTCTTTCGCATTTTTGCTCTGCAGGTTCAAAAATAATGAGATTTTGACTTTTTTACGAAAAGCCGTTTACTACAGATTTGGTACGGGGTTCTTCAAAATCGGGGATTTTTTGAAAAAAATGCATTTTTTAGCTTTATAAGAAAACTGCAGATACTTTATCATTTTTCACGAATTTTATATTTTATATGCATCATTCGATGAATCATGAATTCTATCATTGGGAAAACAGCACCTTTTCTCAGTCGTATATTTTTTTCCGTTGCTTGAATTTTCAAACGTGTGACAGATAGATAAGAGGACAATTATTTTAACTCTCTTTTCACGCATACCGTAACATATAATTGTTCTCAATGTTCCATGTGTGACAAGTATAGCAAATATAAAAGATTGTGAGATCTGAGACAAAGAATCTTTTTTTCCCACTTTATTTATTTTTAAAAATCAACAAAGTTTGTCATTGAATAGAAGTGACAAAAGTTGGTATGTATAGCAGTCTTTTGTTGAGTCACTCCTCACACCGAATTTTCGAAGAACTAGTTGGCAGTTCACTGCCTCAGTGAGTATTAAAAAAAAAGAAGATTGACGCTAATATTCTGATCACGTTCATTAGATTTCTCCACGTCAAATGTAAGTCGATTATAATATTATTATTAATATTTGTGAGAAATTTTACATGTATGTTGCTATCATTCTTGGAAGCATATACTTTGAATTCTTCATTCATACATTTTCCAAACATCCAAATTCTTTTCATTACACAATAAAGAGAACTTGATGAATGTTTTGGAATTGTGAACACTTAAAAGAGTTCTGCCACTTCTAATCTATATTTAATTTCTTGACGTGATAATAATTATTCGTATTTTAAATCGTATAGACTAAAACAGAACATTTTCAAGTTTATTGATAACACGAGAAGGAAATATTGTACAATTTTGTGAATACAAGAAGGCGTCCAAACTAAAAGAAAAAACTAAAACTAAAACTAAAACTAAACTAAAACTAAAACTTAACACGCAATTAATACAGTTGACCTCACTTTTCTGATAAAAAATCTAATTGCGTATGATTTTCGAATGTGTTGAAACAGAAAGAAGTTCGCAGTTGTGGAACTCATAAATATGATGCGTCATCTTCACTAAAATCACGCATTCACAAGTGATTGCGTCTGAACAGAAATATCAGAATTATTTACACATCATGTATACTTCACCTTGCTTCACTGAATCAAAAAACTTAAACGTTAAATGTGTACAGTCGTGTTATCGAAAATTTTTGTTTCGAATTTTTATGCATATCGCATGGAAATTCATTCAAATATACACAAGAAAAAATCCATTTTTTTTCAAATGCTAAATAGAAGTTGCTCAAGCTTCAGGAAGTTTAACACGTATTTCCCATAGGAAAGACGTTTCTGTACATCTTATTCAGAATGGTCAATATAAGGTGAATCAACTAGAAGCTCAACATTTATCTTCGAAATCAGCTCTAGCACACGAATGAAGTATTACTTTTTATATATGACACCCATAAGTATGTTTTATAGAATCCTACAAAAACACCATAAGCACAAAAAATGGCTTTCCGACTTTTTGGCGCTGATTACGATTTTTTGCGCTTTTTCAAAATGAAAATTGTTTCAAATACATAATATATTACCATTTTTCAGAATGGAATTAGAAAGTCACGGTTTTTGAGAACGTTTTCAGTACTTGTCCAATTTTTATTGATAGTAAGTGAATGCTTTATTAACATCAAGAAATATAATTTTTGTAACAATTCAATTATATTATTTATAATATTGAATTTCATTAATGCTAGCAAGTTGCGGGTTGTTCTTGAATTCATAAATATTTTTCTACTTTTCCTTTAGGGTGAGTTAATAATTAATTTAATACAGCAGAAATGAATGTCTAAACAAACTTTTATTGTCTATAGCTATCCTCTTTTATATTGACATCAGATGGTTGCAGCTTTTTTCTGAATTTTTTAGGTTCCGCCCATATTCAAGTGTCACGCTCAATGTATCTCCATTAGGAGAAAATGGCCAAAATGGATAATTAATGAAAAATAAAGTATGAACTAGTGTCTCATGTATAAGAAAGAATTTGTTTCGAAGAATCCGCAGGAAAATCATAATTAGCGATCAAATCTCCGAACCTCATTTTTTCACTCATGGAGGTCTTTGGGACACTATGAAACGGAATTATGGGGGTGATGTCTGAAAATTACATTCTATTAGTATCACAAAAAAGTACCAGGTATCAAGTTGATACAGCGAATGGATCAAAAGAATGCAACGTTTTGATACCTATATTCATTATCAACTTGATTCAAATTTTGAGATCAATTATCTGTCTTCAAAATTCAACTACTTAGCACATTATGAAATTATTGAAACCTCTTACCTGAATGATGGACGATAAAAACCGTTGAAAATTAAATTCTTAATCAAATTTTGAAAACAAATCAATTACTCAGCTCCGTTTATTTAAATTTATGATTATTGAGGTTGTGGATGTTTGCCTGCTTATGTCAGTAAATCTCGATCATGGATCGATTATCGATTTGAGAACTTGATTGGCAGAAAGGAATGCTTTTCGAAAATCACCAACTCTAGGGCGTTCAGAACTGAAATTTAATGAACTTCCCTAAGGAAAATGGATTTTAAACACCTGGACTACCGAGGTTACTTTCTCAAACGACGAGACCTTCGAAAACCAATCAGCGTGTTTTAAATGTCTACTACAACCGACGAGGTCGACTAAAATTTTAGCTATGAACACAACTTCCTTGAAGAAGATTTATTTTAAACACTTGGACTATCGACTCCACTTCTTAAAATGACGAGACCTTTGAAAAACGATCAGCGTGTTCCAAACTTCTATTACGAACATGAGGTTGCCTGAAATTTTAGTTATGAACACAACTTCCTCGAGAAAGGTGTATTATGAACACCTGAACCATTATCGACGCCATCAATCACTTTATCATTTTCAATAAATATTTTTCAACTCTAAATGAATCTCCGTGTTCATAATAACATTTTAAAAAACCGCTTCTTTTTGCGGTCAACTTTCATGAAACCGCTCTTTTCATTCTGTTTTGCATACTGGTGCTAGTACGTCCTGAAGTAGTGCTCATTCATTTTTATTGATCCTCTGAAGCGAATCATATTAAGCTAAAATCATAGATCAATATAGTTGCAACAATTTGATACCCCAAGTTTTAGTGTGATACTATGACCAATTCCTAAGAACAATTTTGAGTTTCAAATCGATTTAGCTCGTATTGAGGATTCTGAAAAAATTTACAGCAACTGCAGCGCCACTTCTGGATATCATTTTTTCGGAAGAAATGTATGTATTTGTATGTGGATTCGAACAGATTTCCAAGCATTATTTATATAAATGTCAAAAAAATTTTCCGGTACATTTTTGGATCACCCTAATGTATAGTCACTATTTAGATGCCTCACTTATGAAATAAAATCACTTATCCTCATTTTTTCAAGCATTTCAAAGAATTCGTATATGCAGTATTGTTTTTCGTTTGTCATGTAACATTCTGCTATTAATTCATAAATATATTTTTTTCTCCTAAAAAAACAGGTGCAGAGGGACAACCAAACTTTTTCCATCCGTTCGAAGTTTATGTCGGAATGCAGACCGGTGCTTACATACTAGAAAAACTTGAGCCAAGGGAGTTGTCGCCGCATGCACTACCCGCCGAATGGTTGACACCTCAGAATATGATACCCTGATGAGGAGATCTAAAGTAGTGTCGAAACATGTTGGTTCCAAAAGTAGTATAAAAAAGACGGAGAAAGAGAAGGGAAATGAGAGTGAGGATGGCTTGGTTGTCACTTTTCCAATTCTCTCCCTCTTTTTTCCTATTGTTATATACTTGCCTCTAATGAGCCGAATAAAATGTTTTTTTGGAAACATATTTTGAGGCCTTTCTATGCAATTCTTTTTCATATATTGAGCTGTTCGAATATGTTTTTTCAAAAGAACTGAATTTTGGATTCATAATGTCTCTGAGTCCTTTTGTTCAAAAATGGAATTTTTGCACAGATTTACTTGATAATATTGTGTTTCTAAATGTTCTCCTTAAAAAATCCTCCTCCTTTCGGGGACTATAGCATTTGTCTACAATATGAGAATCGACGTTTTGTTCCAAGAGCTAAGAGCGTAACTCACATTGCACAATCAGTATCTGATGATCATCAGCCCACTCCACATAAAACTTATGTACATTTAGACCAAGCTCCTATGGCTTCACTCTGAATATTTTGTAACCTTCACTCCAAGGTAGAATGTTATATGATTCAGGAATCTGTTTGCGTAGTATAAGTCAAGCGTTTAGTTAGCTGGAGTGAAATGTTTAGTTACTTCATCTAAACTCTTCTCGTAGGTAGTAGTATTTGGTATCAAATATATAAACATATTCAGCTTGAATTCACATGCATGTGTTTAATATTCTGTAATTTTGTAATTTGTCTAAATTTGAAGAAGTAAAGATTCCGAAAGATTCAGAGTGAAGCCATAGACCTTGGTCTAAATGTACATAAGTTTTATGCGGAGTAGGCTGACGATCATCAAATGCTGATTGTCAGCCTACTCCGCATAAAACTTATGTTCATTTCGACCAAGGTCTATGTTTTCACTCTGAATCATTCGGAATCGTGACTATCAGTACTCAAAAAGGTAATTATAAAGGTTATAAATTATAAAGGTATTATTATAAAAACCGCATTTTCATAAAATTACCAGACACCCATACAGTCTATACTGCACGATTTGATACAGTTTCAACACCACAGCTACCACAGCCAAAACTCAAACGACGCTCGCACATGACCATAGGAGAGCGTATGGCACGTATGCTCCAAGGTGGAATTTTGTATGATTAAAGAACTTTTTTGCGTAGCTTAGATAAAACGCTTAGTTAGATTGAGTAAAATGTTTAGTTACTTCATCTCAATTTTTTTCGTAGGTCAGTAATATTGTCTAGCTTACTAAGTTCGAGTATTCATTATTTTCGACAGATTGTGTATTTTTATAATCTTCAAATAAAAAAAAAACTTCTGGTTGGTATGAAATATAGAAACATAGTTTTGGTAGTGTCGGAAACAAGCTTGTTATGATTAGTAAACGTCTTTATATACAAAAACACCAATTGGAAAAATCTCTCCCGTAAGGTTTGCAAAATCGATGATGGCACCCTGTTGTCTTAGATTCACGATATCAGGGCGTAAATCTAGAAATCCTTAGGATATTCTACTCGGATTTTCTAAATCTATCATTCTGCCTTTGTATAAATTACGAACTTCTTCATTCAATAATAACGATGTCTTCTTTCCTGCTATTCTGTACAAAGCTTGGTATTCCGCATTATGAAGTAAACTAGAACCATTTGAATACTGAGAAAAGTAGATATCAAGAATAGTTTATTTTAGAGTTTGTATGAAGTTATTTGAATGAATTTCTTGTAAATAACTATTGAATTGTTCACGACTTATATTCCTTTATCCTATTCTAATTAATATATAGAGCCCTTAATAAGTCAGTGGGTGACTGCCGGAAAGGTAACCACTTAAAGTCCGAGTGTGAGTCCTCCTGTGAATTATATCGATTTGAAAATAAATAAAGACAGCACGGAAGCTTTTTTTCGCCCAGAAGAAATACTTAAACTTACAACATACTTCTTTGAATCAAAGAAAGGACCAAGTACAAAATAAACATAGACCCCACTTAAACAATAGTGTTATACTCGTCAACAATTTTTTGTCGACAGGATGTTCAGGGATATTTCTAAAATCCCCTAAACATTCAGGCAACAAAATGGACATTTCCTAAAGAATCAAAATACCAAGAAATTTGTTAACTAGACTATTGGGGTCAGATGACTATTTAGATTAAGTGCAGGAAGCGCTTCCGATTAGCGAGAGCATTGTAACTGCATTTTAAGGCATTGTTCTAACATCGCTGAAGGATTCAAGTGAGGGAATCTAACTTTCAGAATCTTAGTTGCAAGAATACTCTCATAAATTTGCTTCTCAAGAGACTACACAGCCCTAGAAACTTGATCGATAAATATTAAATACTGCAAAATGCTTACACACTTTCGTCAAAGTAGGCACGTTCCGGATGATTTCCTTAAGAGAACTACTCTCTCCTATCCTAAGGATCTGAAAATCACAATGGAGAGCCTTATGGGAATCCAAAATTCATCCTGAAGAGCCCGTTTACAGGGTTCCAACATTTATACTGGAGAGCCTATTTATAGGAATCCATTTTTCTTACAAACGATAGTTCCAAAGCCAATGACTGGGAACAACGATTCAAAATTTCCCGCAGGACCCGCGCCGGAACTTGCGACTTATACGTTCGTTCAGAAGAGTTCAAGTTCGTCTTTACTAGATTGGTGACGTTACAGCAAAGTAGTGTGCCAGTTAGTTCTCTAGAGAACTAAGTAATCCCATGTACATCCCCAATCTACTCCTTCATCCTGAAACTGCGCATCGCAACTTAGATTCTTTTGAACGACCGTGGACGCTCCTTCCGCCACGGTGATTGGAAAAAGCATCGTGTGGAACAAACTGTATCCCGCTTGTTGTAAATCTACTATTATTTACATTATGCGGCGAGAGATAGAAACAGCTTCGTACACGCACATTGTTATACAAATGCACAAAAATTGTTGAAAATTAAAAGACAAAAATTAAAAAGATGCTTATCACAGTTATCTGCCGTGTACGCGGGATTGCCACAGAAGGCGATTTTAGCCGCTATCATTGCTCAAGCCCAGAAGACTCCGAAGGATGGGGTACGTGTTGAGCAAAACTGCCTTCTGAATTAGATGTAGCGAATTTCAAACTCCCGGTTCTTCTGAGATTTGCACGCACCTTGGATGAATGTTTCCGGTGGAGGAGATCACGACCGGTGATTCCTCTGGACAAATACTACTCTCTAAATCCAAATTAGTAGAAATGTTACTAATTCAATTGGTAGCATTGTATCTGACTGTTAAATTAGTAATTTTATCACTTTCTACTAAATGAAATGGTAAGATTTATGTTACTGAATGAATGAGTAAGGGTATTCTACTAATCTGCTTAGTAGTGGCAACTTGCTTATTCAATGAGTAGCAATGAAACTGATCACAAAGAGTGGGTTATAACAGCAATTAATTGCAGGATAAATCATTTATCCTAGCTTCTCTCAAATGGGCAAGTTTTTGTTTAATGGTAGTAATCAGGTTAATAGTTTAATGGGAACTGGGAAAGTGTCGTTGAAAAAATTTGGGTTAACTGAAACTTATTTTCAGAAAAACAGAAGACCTTCGAGGAATACTGTGTGCAGCAATTGGTTAAATTCATAAAAACCACTTAGATTTAGACACTGTGGTGAAAGTGGAAGGTATGAAAAGCAAATATTCGCTTATTCATGTATTTTTTTCTGAAAGTAGCAAGTAAGTCCAAAAGCTAACCTTGAAAAGAGCACTGGAGTTATCCGAATGTCCGAATGTAAGAGTTTTTTTAAAATCAAAACGGCTTTTGAATTTTTCATAATAAAGAGAAAATTAATCAAGTATGTCTCTAGCCTCGGAGAACTCAGTCGGGAAATTCTAACTTTCTAAGTGCTGCCTTAAAAATGTTGCTTCAAGCAGGGTAAAATATGAATAATAGTCTTATTCAAAACAATTTTGTTATTCGTATCAACAAGTGAATGTAAAATTATTTTTTTTGATAAAGTTTTTAGTATCTATCGAAAATTGAAAATTATGTACTCTTTGTAAAATAGTAATTTCCAGTCACCACGATTTTTTAAAACATAATATTGATAGCAGACTATGCTACATGAAAGTCGACGTACCATATAGTAATTAACTAATAGTTTGATGAAGGTTTTATTTTTTGATCTCTAACTTGCAGAAAACTCACTCAACGTAAATTAGAAGATATGTAGATGGTTAAAATTAAAAAAAATTAATTTACAACTTCTAACTCGAATCTATGGGTTAAAATTTTCATTTCATTGTTGTTACGAATGAGGAGGTTATTTTGAAGCAGATTTTAAAGTATTTTTTCATTTTCTAAACTTACACTTGTGACGCACCCCTTATAATCACCAGATCTAGTTTTACTAAGCCACAAAAATGATTATTCAAACTAAATTTTAAACAGAATCTCACACTCTTCTTTCTTCAAAAAAGCCTTCTTTGAACCACCTTACTGTTAAACTGCGGATACGTTAAAATACACGTATCTAGATAATTCGAAGAGCGAAAATTTTAATTTAGTTTATTTAATTTTTTCAATGAAAATTTAACTATTATACTTCTGTTTGAAAATTGATCGTTTTTAGTTTAAAATTCGAATATTAATCTTCTTCATGGAGCTTCGATTTAAAAAAAAAAAGAGTTACCCACTCCTTATTTACTATTAGGGGACTTTAATGCACGTAATTCTATTTGGGGAAATCAATCAACCTGTTCTAGAGGAAGGAATATAAGCAAAACTCTTGACAACTCTGATTTATACCTTTCAAATAATGGATCCCCTACTTATTACAGCATTGCTCACGGTTCCTACAGTGCAATCGACCTCACTGTATGTAGCCTTCAAGTTGCTCATAAGCTCGTGTGGGAAACCCTACCAGAATTACATGATAGTGACCACTATCCTATCAAAATCTCAATTCCAGACATGGTTCCAGAACTGATACACCTCTCTAAATGGAATTTAAAGGAAGCTAATTGGGAACTCTTTCAAGAAATAATTGTCCAAGAAATAAATCAGCTCATAAAGAACCGCCAATCTCCTCAACAACCGATAGACGAGTTAATTTTCGAATTTACCTCCTTAATCAATAAAGCAGCAGAAATCGCAATTGGAAAAACAAAAAGCAAATCAAGAAAAACTCACCCGCCATGATAGAATGAAGCATGCCAAAAAGCAAGAGAAGACAAGAACCATGCATTCAACAGACTCCAAAAACAAAAAACCCTGGAAAACAAAATCCAATTCAAAAAAATGAGAGCAACCGCTCGTCGCACTTATTTAGTGAACAACTGCCATCTGGAACAAAGTTACAAAAATTTTGTGTTCAAAAACAACTTCAAGATTGACTGGCCTAAAAAAACCTAACGGAGAAATTGCCACAGACTCTATAAAGATGGCAAACCTCATAGGAGAATGTTTTGCAAAAAACCCAAGCAACGCAAATTTTAACCCAAATTTCAAGAGAGTCAAGGACGCTGAAGAATCAGAATCTACTCATAGAATATCAATCGAAAATGAAAACAATAATAATTCAGATATAAATAGAGATCTAACTATTGAAGAATTAAAATCCACAATAAAAGAATCTAAAGGTAGAAGCCCTGGACCAGATGGAATTCCTTTCGCCTTTTTCCAAAACCTACCTCCAGCCGGCGTAGAGTACCTTCTATCGATATTCAATACCATGTGGAAGAATCAAACTTTCCCAGCTCTGTGGCAGGAAGCAATAGTCGTTCCGATCCCAAAGGCTGGGAAAGACCCTTCTCATCCAGCCCACTACCGTCCAATATCTCAGACTTGCACAATGTGCAAACTTTTTGAAAAAATAGCAAACAATCGTCTACGATGGACTCTCGAAGACAAAAAGTTTTTTGCTTCCCAACAAAGCGGATTCAGGCGAAAAAGATCAACCTTAGATCTACTTATTAACTTCCAAACGAATATAAGTGAAGCCTTCGAAAATAAACAGCAACTTATAGCCGTCTGCCTGGACATCGAAAAAGCTTATGAAATGGCATAGCGCCATCGAATTCTGAAAATCCTAGAAAATCAAGGTATCAATGGAAATCTATTAGCCTTCGTTAAAAATTATATTAGTCAAAGATATATCCAAGTTAGAGTCAATGGAGAATTATCCGAAAAATTTATTCTAGAAAACGATGTCCTACCAGCCCTACGAAGAGTATACAACAAGAAATTGATGAACCGACCTTAAGCCATCGGAGAATGGAACTCTCACTAAAATACGCTGTTACACTGTCTGCATACCCAGATAACCCATCTCACGATCTTCATTTCTCCAAACAAATAAATGGCAACCCTGATCGACAAAGCAGATCCCAAAAATCAGTGAGAAAATTGCTAGAACAATACCAGTCAGAAACTCTAATCCATTTACCACCCACTCAGATCAACAAATTAAATCCAGATCCACCATGGTCTCTAGAAATTCCAAAAGTTGACCTCAACCTATCTAACACAAAGAAAAATTAAATCCCAGAAAATCGATGGAATCAACTCTACAAGGAAATGGAAGAAAAATACAGCAATTCTACACATATCTTCACCGACGGATCAAAAACGGAACCAGGAGCAGGTTGTTCTATTTATTCAGCCTCCCAAGAACTCTACTTTGGCCTTCCTAAACAATACAGCGTCTTTTCAACTGAAATATTTGCACTAATGAAAGCATACGAACTATGCAAAAATTCAACTTTCAATAATTTCGTAATCTTCAGTGACTCCCTAAGCAGCCTTCAAGCTATTCAAAAACGGAATACATATGATAGCAGAATCCAATTTATCCAAAAAACTTACAATGATTGCCTACAATCCGACAAAAAAATCACAGCAATATGGATCCCCTCTCACAAAAACATCAAAGGAAATGAACAAGCAGACCTACTAGCTAAATTCGCAACATCGCTACAAATTGAAGAAGAAAATTTCAAACTACCGTCAACTGACGCTAAAAACTTCATAAAACAACGAATCGCAAATAATTACAAGATATCTCCAGGAAATAGACAAAATAACGATTTCCCTATCTTTTGAACGAACCCGAACCACCCTACATAGAAAACCCTTAACCGAAGAGACCAAGCTGCCCTCACCAGACTTCGAATAGGCCACACCAAGATCACTCACAAACATCTCATCGAGAAGACGGAACCCCCAAAGTGTGATCAGTGCAACGTTCCAATAAGTGTTAAACACCTCATCGTTGAGTGTACTAAGTTCAGTGATATCAGAATTAGATTAAAATTACCCACTTCATTGCAAGAAATTCTTGGACAACCTACGCAAATCGAAAAAGTACTCAAGTATCTCGAAGAAACAAACTTGTTCCCCCTAATATAGTAAATTGCACAGTTATTGAAACTAACATGTCTCTATAGTATAGGACTTATCTGTCGTCCATAATGACCTAGATGTAGATGCGACGTTAAATAAACCTAATGAAAAAAAAATCCAACAGCTTGTTTGCAATTTTTTCTCCCCCTTGACTGAAAAATCTTTTCAAGTTGAAAATTAAACTCATGCTGAAAAGTAGTTTTTTTGTCGAAGTCAACAAACAAAAGCAATAAAATAAAATTACATAAAATTACACATGTTGATAGAATCTTAGCACATTATTAAATGATACCACAACTTATGAAAAATTAAATGAAAACCCTGAAAAAATTTAAAAAAAAATAAAACATTCAAATTGTTAAATTCTTGGCGAATTAATGGATATTAGGTGAAGAATTATTACGCAAAGATACTTTAGTTCATGATACTAACATTCCTTGAATTTATGGATTACCTAAGGTTCATAAACATAATTGTCCACTAAGACCTGTGGTTTCATTAATAAACTCACCTGCTTTTAAAATAGCTGATATATTTAATAGCATACTTGAAAAAAGCATTAATAATACCAAAATATCAAGTAAAAAATTCTTTTGAATTTAAAAATAACATAATCAATAAAATAATTCCATCTGATCATATCATGGTTTCTTTAGATGTATCTTCATTATTTACAAATGTTCCAATTAATTCAGTTATCAATAGTATTATAAGTAGATGGATTTATATAAAAAACTATACAGATTTACCTATTGAAAAATTTGAAAAAGGAATAAAATTTTAAGTGGAACAAACAGTGTTTAAATTTAATAATAATTTTTACAGACAAATATTTGGAACACCTATGGGTTCTCCAATTTTTCCAACATTAGCTGATTTAGTTATGCAAGACTTAGAATCAAATTTTATAAAAAATTTTAATTTTTTCGCACACATATTTTAGATACATTAATGATACTTTTATTATATTACCGAAAGATAAACTACTTTACGTTATAAATCAATTCAATTCTTATCATCCAAGACTTAAATTCACACACGAAATTGAAAGTAATAATTCTATTTCTTTTTTAAATGTTAAAGTTATAGAAAATGATTCAGGTAATATTATTACAGAATGATTTCGTAAAAATACTTATTCTGGTAGATATTTAAATTTTCTTCCAAACTATCCAATACAACATAAAATTTCAATAGTAAAAAATCTTATTGATACAGCTTTAAAATTCTCACATGAATCATTTCATAGTTCAAATATTGAATTTGTTTTAAAAAATTTATATGTAATAATTATCCAACAGAATTAGTTCAAACTCATATTAATAATAAAATTAAATCAATTACAGATTCTTTATCCAATCAAAATAATATAAATATAGTTAGGAATTTAAATTTCGAACCAATAGTATCAATTTCTTATCATGGAAAGTTATCTTTTGAAACTAAAAGAATTTTAAATGATTTTAATATTACAGCAAATTTTAGAATTGACTCTAAACTTGATGAATTCATAAAATTGGGAAAAGAGTACTTTTGAACAAAAAGTTCGTGTCATGTTGGTTGTTAGGAAATGTTAATTTCCTTGCTTGAATGTTTAGGGGATGCTAAGACAATTATCACTCATACCGTACTTTGTATAAAATCATTGAAAAAAAGAGTTTGTTTTTATTGATTATAGCGTTTCTTTATTCATACGATGGAATATACATAATTTGAAGGAGATATATTCAAGTTTTTCAGAATGAAAATTACGGTATCATGATGACCAAGATGCTTGTATAATTTTCATTCCTGGAAGTGTAGATACACAAAATCGAAATGTAGTATGTGGAACGGAAGGGTGCTATCTTTGGTTTAGCCATTTTCACACAAGAAGATTTTTGAAATTGGTTATTTCGTACATAAAGAGGTTCACTGATAATGAGGTGCAAACTTTTGCCATGTAATGAATGACTGAATTTCAGGATGAAAATTTGTTGCTTAGAAGTAAGGCAAATTAGATGGGGTGCGCACTATTAGGTTTTTCTATATGAATATCAAGTTAGCCTTCTCTTTACTTATCAAGTATGAAGAATAAATGCAAATTTTCAGAAAAAAGAAATTTAGAAAGATCCCTGGATCAGACAAATTGAATATCCTAGGACTTCTTTATCCATTTTCCCTATACTAGGGATATTGTAATCTTGAAGCTTATTGTTTCGAATTGTTACCTTGTTCTCATATTTTCTTTGCGATGCCTTGATTGCCAGAGTGCTTCATAGTGGGGACTAGTCGAACTTCATCACCAATCAAGTCTTTCCTTTGATAGACCTCACAACTTTGATAGAACACTGTCTAACACCTACTTCTCTTTAAATAACCAATTCGGCGAAAAATCTCAGGAACAGCAAAGGGATCTCCAATCTCATCTGTGATAGCCAACATCTTTATGGAAAATCTAGAGACTGAATTTTTTAACAAATCCACGCTCAAACCGGAATTTTGGTGTCGTTACATTGACGGCTCTTTTGTCATCTGGAGACATCGACTAGATTAACTACACAAGTTCTTCAATTCCATAAATCAATCACGCCCTAGTATCCAGTTCACATTGGGGCCTGAAGTTTACAGGAAACCCACCCATACAAAGAGATCACCATCCTACCCTACATTCAAGGAATCATAGAACAAATAGGAAGAATTCTGAACAAACACAACATCCAAACCATATTTAAACCAACTGCGAAAATAAGACAACTTTTACACAAACCTAAAGATAAAAAGGCACATCTCAGTGATCCGGGAGTATATAAAATCCCTTGTTCTTGTAGCAAAGTCTATATTGGACAAACCAGGATCGCGGTGAGCCAACGTGTAAAGGAACATGAGAGTAAAGTCAAGCTAAAAGATTCCACGCAATAAGAACTAGCTATGAGACATATCGAAATAGGACATAAAATGTTATTCGACAAAACAACCGTCATCGCATAAACGTACAATATATTTCCAAGAAAACAGAGAGAAGCAACCGAAATCTTGAAACACCCTGATAACATCAATAGGGACAATGGATATAATACCAATTCGATTTGGCTTTCCGTGCTCCCGGATTTTTTAAAAAATACTTGACTGGCGAATCAAGTTCGGCTAGTCCCCACCATGTGGCGCTCTGACCAATCACAGGCATAGAAAAGAATACATATATAAGCAGAACCTGAACTGAAACTTCAGTTTCAGGTCAGCCCTAAAGAAGTGACCTGGAATGTTCACGAAACGTTTTCAAGATTCATAGTTTCGCACACGATTGAAACCCGAAAAAGCTTTAAATTTTTAATTCATTATTGTAATTATTTTGTTATAAATTGAACTATTTTGTTGAAAATTCATATTAAAAGGTCAAAAATTCAAGTACTTTGTTCAAGCCTCGTCCTTTCGCGTTTAAGATTTAACGACTCGATATGAAATTCAACTATTTAGTGGGAAATTGACCTTTTCTGTGGAAAATTCGTTCTTTTTGAAATAATATTTTTTAAATGCAAATTCAGCTATTTCGTTTTGGGTGAGAAATTGATCCTATGTGGTTCCAAAATTTAGCCATAAGGTAAAACATTGATGAATTAGGAAAAATTAAGCAATTTGATCAAGAGTGAATGTATTTTGTTGAAAAATTTTACTTTTTTGTACAAAATTAATATTGTTCGAAAATTCAACTATTTGTCTTCCAAATTCAACAGTTGGGATTAATTTTGTTTTTCTATACTGACTGAAAAATCTTTTTTGACTGAAAATTCAACTCTTGTTAAGTTAATTTAAATAATTTAATTTAATTTAAGTTAAGTTAATTTGGAAGCTCACTTTTGAGGTTTGGACGATGAAATTGTGTGAGTTATCGAATGAAAAAGTCATTAGCACCATACTCGCGAGTGGCGCCTTCTCAAGTGGTAGTGACCTTCTTTGGTCAGCCGTGTCCTCAAATATAAAATGTTGTGTCACCACGAAAACTATGGTAACGAAACTTTCAAAAAATTTAAAAATTTTCTGGATTATCTGAATTTCCTTATATTTTTAGAATTTTTAACATTTCTAACATGTACAGAATATCTGAAATTATATAAATTATCAAATTTTTTTAATTTTACAAAATGACCAATTCTCTCAAATTTCTCAAATTTTTTTTTCTTCCTTTGCCTTTGCATCATTTGGAAAAGTAAATTTTAGCGTGGAAATCTACGTGAGGTGGATTTTATTTCAGTCGGTAAAAATCCTTGATATAGGAATTGCTTCTTATCGATTAATGTAATATAGTAAGTAACTTAATTCAGCTTCTCTTTGTATTATAAAACAAAAATATTTTTTTGGTCAGATAATAACTTTATAATAATAAGAATAATAATTAATATTCACTTTTCTCAATATTCTAGTGGTTCTGGTATATTTTATATTGCGGAATACCAAGCTTTTTACAAAATAGTGGAAATAAGGACTTTTTTATTATTGAATAAAGATTTCATTAGTTTATACGAAGACAGGATTGAATAAATGGAGAATGGAAAATAATGAAAAATCGGGAGCTTCATGGGATATAACTAAGATATATTCAGAAAACCTTGAAGTATAATATAAGAATATCTAGATTGACTCCCTGAGATCGTAAACATGAAACTACAGGGTACCATCATCGATTTTGCCAACTTCACAGGAGAAGCTTTTGGTAATTGGTGTTTTTTTGAGACTTTCACTAATAATAAAAAGCTTTGTTGGTTGTTTCCGAAAATAATAATTCGAACACTAATAAAAGATTCCACTATCGTAATGCTTAAACTTAAGTACAATGAATTTTTGAATTTTAGGATAGAATTTTTCTCTTTAAAAGTACGACGAATTAGGATTAATTACTGAATTACAGAATTTCATATGAACTCATGCTTATTCAAGCTGTATGAATGTTTATATATTTCATACCAATGGAATGTTTTTTATATTCGAAGATTGGAAAAATACACAATCTGTCGAAAATAATGAATTCTCGAACTTAGCAACCTAGACAAAATTACTGACCTACGAGAAGAGTTAAAACAAAGTAACTACACTTTTGGTTTAGCAAACTAAATGTTCTTCCTGAGCTTCGCAAACAGATTCCTTAATCACAACAAATTAAAACAAAATGTTTGAGGGTTTTTCGTGTGCAGGACTACGAATCTTGCCGACCTTTCGTGGACATTGCAGTTCACTTCTTCAGGGCTGACCTGAAACTGAAGTTTCGGGTGATGTTCTCAGTGATCGGACAGTACATGAAATTCCTTGTTTTTGTGGAAAATTTTATATTGCAGAAACCGGGAGGGCGGAGAGCCAATGTGTGGAGGAAAATGAGTGTAAAGTCCGGCTAGAACATTTCCACGTCATCAGAACTAGCTGAGCATCATATGATAACAGAACGTAGCATTCCATTTCACAGAACAACCGTCATCGTAGAAACATACACAATTTTTTAAAGAAAGCATCGAGAAGTAATCAAGATCTTGGAACACCCTGATAAAATTAATTCTCCTGTTTTTTTTTTCTTTTGGAGAAAGATTTGAGTGGCCAATCAAGGTCGACCAGTCCCCACGGAGCGGGCGGAAGATTTTATTAGCTGCAATCTTCATGAAACGTCGGCAAGTGTCGTGGTTATGCACACGATTGGAACCCAAAACTCCTCCTTTTAATTTAACATAGTGAAGCATCGTAAGAACATTAAATCTGTTATCAAATTCCTTAATCATATAACATTCGACCTTGGAGCATACGTGCCAGACCCTCTCCTATGGTAATGCGCGTTTGTTTGGATTTAGGCTGTGGTGGCTGTGGCCTGGAAATGATATCAAATTGTGCAGTATAGACTGTATGGGTGTTGGGTATTGTTATGAAAATGCGGTTGTTATAATAATTAGGACTTCGTTGAGAACTGACAGCGAAGATTCCGAAGGATTCAGAATGAAGCCATAGACCTTGCTCTAAATGTACGCAAGTTTTATGTGGAGTAGGCTGACGAGCATCAAATACTGATTGTGTATTGTCAATCACGCTATTTGCTCTTGTAACAAAACGTTGATTCCCATATTGTATGAAAATGCTATAGTCCTCGAAAGGAGCAGGATTATTCCAAGGTGTCAACCAGTTTACGGGTAGTGCATGCGGCGAAAACTCCCTTGTCTCGAGTTCTTTTAGTATGTAAGCACCGGTCTGCATTCCGACAAAAACGTTGAACGGACGAAAGTAGCTTGGATGTCCCTCAGCACCTGATTTTTTAGGCGGAAAATAGATATTCATGAATTAATTGCAGATTGTAACATAACATACGGAGAACAATACTGTATAAACCAATTCTTCGGAATGCTTGATAAATTGGGATTAGTGATTCTATTTCATAAGCGAGAAATCTTATTTATGACTATACATTAGGGTGGTTCACAATTGAGTTGAAACTCAACATTTTTCATAGGTTGGTCATAGGATAATAGTGAAATATGACTTTTTGAATATCACCCCCATAATTCTGTTTTAAAGGGTACCCCCCTTTTTGTCCAATTTTCATTTAGAAAGAGATTATACAATATATATAGATTACTCAATCAACACTAAGCAAATAAAATATTATTGAAAATGATTATAAATTGTTGGAACAATGGTTTTTGTTAACTTAAATTAATTATTACCTCACTCTCATGCAAAAATCCGCGAAATTAAAAAAATGCATAGAAAACCCGGGGCTTTCTAATTCGATTCAAACGTTTTAAATCTAAGTTTAAATGCTTTCGAATCACAAGGTTTCTCTTTTAGTTAGAACAATTTAAGATTTGAATAATTATTATCACGTCAGGAAATTGAATATTGATTATAAACGGCAGAACCCTTTCAAGTGCTTACAATCCCAAAAACTTTCTCTAGTTCTCTCTATTGTGTAATTGAAAGAATTCGGATGTTTGGAAAATTTATGAAATAACAACTGAAATTAAATGCTTTTGAATATAATAACAACATACATGTGATTTTTTTACAAATATTATTTATTATGTTATAGTTGACTCACATTTCAAGTTGAGAAATCCAATGAACGTAAGCAGAATATCAGCATGAATCTTCATTTTTTTAATAGTCACTATGACAGTGAACTGCACAATAATTCTCCATAAATTCTGTGTGAGGAGTGACTCGACAAACGACAGCTTTATATACGAACTCCTGCCACTTCTATTCAATGACAAACTTTATTGATTTAAAAAAAAAAAGATAGACTCAAAGGAGAAACACTCTTCGTCTGAGATCTCATAATATTTTATAGATAGATAGAAAAACGTTTATTTTTCAGCCTGCTGGCCTTAGAAAAAATTGTCTTGCTTACACTCCCATTTTTACAGAATTTTCTTAAAACAAACCATTAAAAACTAACGTCCATCCATTCCTTATCTCTACGCCGCACGCTCTTTTCGCCTGGCCTTCCTCGCTTCCCCCCGCCTCGCTCGCATGTCCCTACTTTTTCGCATTACCTCGCTTGCCAAACTCTGTTTTCGCTCTAATAACTACTACTTATCTACTATTTACAATACTCACATCTTCCTTATATCTACTTTCTCTCCTATTTACAATCTTTCCGTCTCCATTCCTCTTCTTCCTTCCTTCTCTTCATCTCCATCTTACCCAACACTCCCTTCACCCATGCTACTGCCCTTTTTCCCCCCTTTTCATCCAACAATACCTTCATGCTTATCTCACTTCTTTCCACCTCCACGCACTCCTCCAACCAGTGCTCCACTCTTGCCTCCCCCTTTCCACAGAGCTCACACATCCTTTTCTCTCCAGAGAGTCAGAACCTATTGAAACCCTCCATGCACCCTCACCTCAACCTCGCTATAAGCTTCTGACTTCCTTTCTCTCCTTTCTCACATAAATATTGCGCTCTTGCCCTTGTCATAATGCACACATATTACCCGTTATACCTATACTCTTTTATTCTCTCTTCTCCTTCTGTCTTCTCTCTCTCCATGCCGTTTTGCTTAACCAAGTCATAAACCTTCCTTCTTTCCTCATGCATCCTTCTCACTTCATCCATCTGCAGTCCATTCATTCTAAAATACCTTTCCCTCTCCGCCTTCATCTTCCCACCTCCTCTCCTGTTCTCCTTCTCCCACCAGCACTCCCCAACCAACCTTCTTCCCTCCTCTTCCAAAAATTTCTCCTCATATTTACACGCTCTGCTCCCTGCTCGAATCCTCACACTCGTTCTCCCCGTCTCCCCCCTGACAATATACTTGGGCGTGTTCCTTGCCAACCTCAGTGTCCACTTTACATACCTCTCCTGCATTCTATTTACTCCGTCCAAA
>CAKNXH010085095.1:0-16106 GCA_932178445.1 Andricus quercusramuli | reverse complement strand
CATTTTTTCTTACGCGCCTCACAGTGGGCTTAATCGGGAATTTACTAACCAAAATTGTCTTTAGAAACCGGACCAAGGGAGAATAAGACGAACGTCGAACTGTGACCCAATTTTCATACTGAAGGGCACACCAACTTTTCCTTTAGAAGAAATTCTTTAATAATTGAAATTTTTTTCATTTTTTCTTAGGCGCCTCACAGAGGGCTTAATCGGGAATTTACTATCCAAAATTGTCTTTAGAAACCAGACCAAGGGAGAATAAGACGAACGTCGAACTGTGACTCAATTTTCATACTGAAGGGCACACAACTTTTTCTTTTAGGGAAATTTTTCGATAATAGAAAAAAAAATATTATTGTTTCTTCTATTTTTCTTAGGTGCCACACAGTGGGCTTGATCGGGAATTTACTATTCAAAATTGTCTTCAGAAATCGGACCAAGAGAGAATAAGACGAACGTCGAACTGTGACTCAATTTTCATACTGAAGGGCACACAACTTTTTTTTTTAGGGAAATTCTTCGATAATTGAAATTTTTTTTTTTCAATTTTTCTTAGGTGCCGCACAGTGGGCTAAAATCGGGAATTTTCTATTCAAAATTGTCTTCAGAAATCGGACCAAGGGAGAATAATACTAACGTTGAACTGTGACTCAATTATTTTCATACTGAAGGGCACACGACTTTTTTCCTTTAGGGAAATCCTTTAATAATTGAAAAAAAATTTAATTTTTTTTTCAATTTTTCTTAGGGTTTTAGTTTTATTTTCTTTTGAATAACTCAGAACTAAATTCGTTGAAAAAATGGTGAGAGTAGATTATTCATTTTTTTGTTTATTTAATTTTTATGTTAATGCAAACAACGGAAAAAATGTCGATTAAAAAAATTTTTTTTATCTTCCAGATAAAATTTTTCTTATACCTCTCGTTCCTTGAGTTTAATGCACGAGGGTATGGACAAGATAAAAAATTGTTAACTTGCATAGTTAATTGTTATAAACAAATTGTGTTAACAAATAATTAAAATTAGAGGTTATTCGCCTTTAACGTATATTTTTGCCCGGCCATCGCTAGCCTTTATCGTTAGAATGATGCGTGGACAAATGCACATTTAGAGTATTTTAGGTGAAAATAAACCGTTTTTTCTTCTGTCTTTGCTAAAATTATATTGGCAATAACGTTTTCTGGAAACTTTTTTCCCACACATCAATATTGGTTCCTTTTGTAAACAATTTATATAAACAAATGTACATTCTTGGCGTTCTTAAGCGAAAAGAAATAATGTTTTCTTCTCACCTTGCTGAAATTACATTGCCAATGATTTTTTCTGAAAAAAAGTTTCCAACGCATCAATATTTGTTCATTTTATAAACAAATTATATAAACAAATGCACATTTCAGAGTATTTCAGGTGAAAATAAACCGTTTTTTCTTCTGTATTTGCTAAAATTATATTGACAATAACGTTTGTGGAAACTTTTTTCTCACTCATCCATATTGATTTATTTTATAAACAATTTATATAATCAAATGTACATTTTTGGCGTTTTTAAGCGAAAAGAAATAATTTTTTCTTCTGACCTTGCTGAAATTACTTAGCCAATGATTTTTTCTGATGTATTCTTCATGTGTAATTAAATTGTGACCTTGACCTTGACCTTGACATTCACTGTCATTACGAGGTGGAATTGATTTTTTTTTTTAAGAACCTCTATTTCTGACCCCAGAAACTGCGAGAGTGAAAAATTTCACGTCCGGATATGACCTTTTCCAAGCAAAAATTTGATTCTGGAACGTCATTACAAGGTCAAACAACGAACAGCGGGTTGACTCGACTGTCATGCATTTTTGAAGAAAATGTTCAACGCAAGAGTTGTAGTATTTTCGACCCCCGATTGATTGGTAACCTTGACCTTGAACTTGAACTTCCCAGGTCAAATTTGTGATTGCTGATGGTCACATCTGGACCTAAAATTGTCCGCTCTCTCAGTTTCCGGGATCAAAAATGGGGGTTCCTATTGAAAAAAATTAATTTCAACTTGAATTGACTACGATGGTCAAGGTCATGGTTAAGGTCAAGGTCACCATTCAATCGAGCGTCAAAGTTGCTACAACTCTTGTGTTGGATATTTTCTTCAAAAATGCATGCCAGTTAAGTGATCTATTTGTGCGTTGTTTGACCTTGTCATGACCTTCCTAGTTCAAATTTCCGATTGGTCAATCTTATATCTGAAAGTAAAATTTTCCGCCCTCTCCGTTCCTGGGGTCAAAAATAGGGGTTTCCATTCAAAGAAATCAATTTGACCTTGAAATGGCAATGAAGGTCATTTGAAAGGTCAAGGTCAATGTGACCATTCGATCGAGCGTCGAAGATTCTACAACAGAAAAAGATGACTTTTTGTCTGAAAAAGACTAAATTATGACCATCAAGAAAAAAAAACGGGTAATTTTTATCTATAAATGGTAAAACTATGCATTTGATAATAACTTTTGTTTATAAAATAAACAAATAATATCTATTGACAATTCTACGTCTCCAAACTACACCAGTTATGTCATTTAAAGACGAGTAGGGAGAAAAACGATTACTTTTTGTCTATAAATGAACAAACTATGCATTTGTTTATATAATTTGTTAATAAAATAAACAAATTATACCAGAAAACAAATTTTCATGATCGAATATGACCTTGTTGATAAAACAAAGCAATTTAAACTTACAAATATGCTTTGCAAGCAAAATTTCTACGATGCTAACATTTTGTTAATATAATTTGTTTATAAAAATTAGATACGATATCCTGTCAGTTATCTATATTGTCCAGATACTACGACATTAATTTTCGGTAAAAATAGGATTAACTAAGTTATTTATTCAAAGATGAAAAATAATAATTAAAAATGTTCTCATTTTCGCTCTTTGTTTATTTATATAAAGAATAAAAAATTAGAGGAATTATAAAAATATAATCCACAGACGGTTTTATGCTACTACTGCTGATCACTTCTAAATAAAAAATTTGGAAATCGGTTAAGAATTGTAGGCTGTAGGTGATTTTGAATAGTAAATTCCCGATTCAGCCAACTGTACGCCGTCCATAAACTACTTTACCAAGTTGAGGGGGGGAGGGGTCTCCCCAAAAACTGCGACTGGTAACAGGGTGGAGGGGTCCAGTGTAAGTATAATGATACAACCTCAGAAAAAGGGTTTTTCCATAAAATACGCTACCAATTTAAGGGGGAGGGGGAGGAGATTGCGTTGAAAACTACAGGTAATAGCAGGGGGAGGAAAAAGGAGGGTCCATTGGAAGTACCATTACAAGCATAGATAAAGGGCTGTTTATAAACTACATTACTAATTTCATGGAGGAAGGGGGGAGGGGTTACCACAAAAACTACCGTTAATAACAGGGGGTAGAGAAAATGGGGTTCAGTGGAAGTAAAGTTACGAGGTTAGATAAAGGGCTGTCCATAAATCACGTTACCTATTTGAGGAGGAGGGGGGATGGGTTCAAAAACTGCCGTCAATATCAGGGGTAGAGAAAATGGGGTCCAGTGAAAGTAAATTTACGAACTTGGATAAAAGGCTGTCCATCAATCACGTTACCAATTTGAGGGGGAGGGGGCATGGGTTTAAAAACTACCGTCAATATCAGGGGTAGAGGAAATGGGGTCCAGTGAAAGTAAATTTACGAACTTGGATAAAAGGCTGTCCATCAATCACGTTACCAATTTGAGGGGGAGGGGTTCAAAAACTACCGTCAATATCAGGGGTAGAGAAAATGGGGTCCAGTGAAAGTAAAGTTACGAACTTGGATAAAAAGCTGCCCATAAAATACGTTTCCAATTTGAGGGGGAGGGGGGAGTGGTCGAAAACTACCGTCAACATCAAGGGTAGAGAAAATGGCATGCAGTGAGGGTAAATTTACGAACTTAGATAAAAAACTGCCCATAAAATACGCTACCAATTTGGGGGGGATGGGGGAGGGGTCAAAAACTACCGTCAATAACAGGGAGTAAAGAGAATGGGGTCCAGTGGAAGTAACGTCTCAAAATTAGATGAGGGACTGCCCATAAATTACATTACCAATTTGAGCGGGGGAGGGGGAGCGCGTGAAGAACGTCGGTTGATAACAAGGGCTGGAGGGGGGACAGTAAAAGTAACGTTCTAATCCTAAATGAGCGGCCGTTCATAAACTACGTCACCAATTTAAGGGAGAGGGGGTTGCATCAAAAACTATGGTCAGAAACAGGTGAGGGGGAGGGTGGTCTTAGTGGAAAAAACGTTACAGAGTCAGACGTTTTATACCTTTCTGAATGATAAATTTGAACAAAGTTTTCGAATTAGACGAAAAATGAATCTGCAACGATTTCTTCAGTAAGAAATTAATTTGTTTGAAAATCACTTTCCTATTTTGAAATTCATACTCTTAACAAAATTGGTTTCTCTCATTCGAAATTGAAGAATTATTTCAAAATTCAGTTTTTTGGCAGAAAATTCTTTCTTTGAGATTCAAAATATAACCATTACATTTTTGGTTGAAAATTCATAATTGATAATTGATCGTTCCTTGTTGAAAATTCAACAATTTGGTAGAAAACTGAACTATTCCGTTAAAAATGAAATTTTTTGAAGAATTGTCTTATTTTACCTACGAGCTAAAAAATTAAACTTCTTTGTAGAAAATTCCTCTCATTTGGTACAAAAATGAACCATTTCCGGTTAAAAACAAACTTGGTTGAAAATTAATAAATTAAAGTTGAGTATTCAACTATTTAGTAGAATTTTTATCTTTTTGGATCAGTTAAGCTGTTTTTTTCAATTTTAATCCTTTTTGGTTAAAATATCAACTATATGTTTTGAAGTTGAACTACTTTCTGAAAAATGAATTTTGTTTGTTTGAACATTCCTTCTTTTAGTTAAATTTTAACTTTTCACCTAAAAATGCATATTTTCAGATTGAAAATTCAACTTTTAAGTAGAAAATACCTATTTTTGCCTGAAAATTCAGCAATTTAATAGAAAATAAAATTAATTGGTTCAAAATTAACTTCTTGGTTACAAATTCAGATTTTTGATTGGATATTAAACTTGTTTGGTAAAAATTGAATTATTTGGTTTCACATTGAACTATTTATTTGATAATTGAATTGCTTAGTAGGAAGTTAACTTTATTATTGAAGAATCATATTTTCCGGTTGATGATTAAACTTTTTTGAATATCATTTGTGTTTTAACATCAACTTTTAACTTTGAAAATGTAACTATTTGGTTAAAAATAATCCTTTTTGGTTGAAAATTTACCTGCTTGGTTAAAAAATGAAGTACTTTGTTAAAAATTCATTTTTTTCAAAGATTCGCCTCTGTGATTGAAATTTTGGCTACTTTTTTGAAAACTTTTTTCTTTACTGTTAGGAATTAATTTTCTATGAAATGACTTAACAATTATATTTTTGGTTGAAAATTAGTCTTCTTCGGTAGAAAGTTAACTTCTTGGTTATAAATTTATGTTTTTGTTTGAAAATTCAAGAATTTTGTTAAAAAGTTTTTTTTTTTTGTTGAATTCGGTTATTTCATAAAAAATTAAACTATTTTCCTGGAAGTGAAATTATTTTATCTTTGCTTCAAGATTTTAATATGCGAGTGTAAAGCGGTGGTGGATCTCGAAATTGAGAGTTCGATGTGCGAGTGTGAAGGAATGATAGAACTGTGTTTTAAGAGTTTAATAAGTGGATCTAAAGGATCTAAAGGCGTCCTGCACCTTTATTTCAAGAGTTCAAAATGCGAGTGTAAAGCGGTACTAAATTTCTACATTACGAGATCAAAATGCGAGTGTAAAACGGTGCTGGATCTCTAACTTGAAAGTTTGATGTGTGGCTATGAAGGGGTGCTGCATTTTTACTTCAAGAGTTCAATATGCGAGTGTGAAGCAGTGATGAATTTCTAAATTAATAGCTTAAACGGTGCGCGTAAAGAAGTAATAGTCCTGGTTTTAACAGTTTAATGTGTAGTTCTACAGGTGTGCTCCATCTTTGTTTCAAGAGTTTGATATGCGATTGTGAAGCGGTGGTGGATCTCAAAATTGAGAGTTCGGTGTGAGTGTGAAGGAATGATAGTACTGTGTTTTAAGAATTTAATATGTGGATCCAAAGGATCTGAAGGCGTTCTGTATATTTGTTTTTAAAGTTTAAAATGCGAGTGTGAAGCGGTGCTGGATCTCTACATTAAGAGATCAAAATGCGAGTGAAAACGGTACTGGATCTCTAAATTAAGAGTTTGATGTGTGTGTATTGAGAGGTACTGCATCTTCGTTTTAAGAGTTCGATATGCGAGTGTGAAGCAGCAATGAATCTCCAATTTAAGAGTTTAAATTTTGCACGTAATGAAGTAATAGTCCTGGTTTTACCAGTGTAATGTGTGGTTCTACAGGTGTGCTGCATCTTCGTTTCAAGAGTTTGATATGCGAGTGTGAAGCAGTGCTGGATCTCTAAATTGAGAGTTTCATAAGTGAGTTTGGATAAGTTCTGCATCTATGCTTCAATAGTATAATATGCGTGCGTAAAGCGATCTGCATCTCTGAATCAAGAGTTTAATTTGTGAGTGTCAAGAAGTGATTTTTCTGTGTCATATGCGAGCGTGAAGCGCTGATGGATCTCAATATTAAGAGCCTAATATCTGAGTGTAATGGAGTGCTGGTTTTCATTTCCAGGATTTTATATGTGTGGCTATAGAGAAGTTCTTTATCTTTGCTTCTAGAGTTTATTATGCGAGTGTAAAGCGGTGATAGATCTCCTAATTAAGTGTTTAATATATAGATTCGAAGAAGTGCTCGTTTTTGGGTTCAGGAGTTCAATATGTGGGTATAAAGCGGTGCTGAATCTTCATTTCAAGAGTTTAATATGCGAGTGTGAAGCGGTGCTGGATCTCTGAATTGAAAATTTAATATGTGGATGTAAAGAGTTGATAGTTCTGTGTTTACAGAGTTTATCAGGTAGGTATGCAGGGGTGCTGCATCTTTGCTTCAAGAGTGTATGCGAGTGTAAAGCGGTCATGCGTCTCTGAATTGAGAGCTTATTTGTGAGTGTAATGGAGTTCTGGTTCTTATTTTTAGGATTTTATATGTGTGGGTATGAAGGGTTGCTGCTTCTCTCCTTCGAAAGTGTACGCGAGTGTAAAGCAGTGATGGTTCTCTGCATTGAGAGCTTAAAATGTGTGTGTAATTAAGTGCTGTTTCTCATTTTGAGGATTTTATATGTGTGGGTATAAAGGGGTGCTGCATCTTTGCTTCGAAACTTCAATATGCGAGTGTAAAGCGGTGCTGGATCTCTGATTTAAGAGTTTAATGTGTGGGGATGAAAGTTTGATAGTTCTGTGTTTAAAGAGTTTATTATGTGGGTATAAAAGGGTGCTGCATCTTTAATTGAAGACTTTAATATGCGAGTGTAAAGCAGTGATAGTTCTCGAAATTAAGTGTTCAATATATGAGTGCAAAGAGGTGCTGGTTTTTAGTTCTAGGAGTTTAATATTTGGGTCCAAAGAGGTGCTGAATCTTTGTTTTGAGTGTTTGATATGCGAGTGTAAAGCAGTGATGAATCTCGAAATTTGAAGTTTAAGATGTGAGTGTGGAGGGGTGACACTTCTGTGGATTCGAGAGTCTTATATGTGGGTATAAACGGGTGCTGCATTTTTGCTTCAGGAGTTTAATATGCGAGAGTTCAGCGGTGGTGGACCTCTGAATCAGGAGTTGAATATGTTGATGTTTAAAGGATCGATAGTTTTGTGTTTCAAGAGCTTAATATGTGTATATGAAGGGGTGCTGCACCTTTGTTTTAAGAGTTCAATATGCGAGTGTGAAGCCGTGCTGAATCTCTCAATTAAAAATTCAATATGTGGATTAAAGAGTTGCTAGATCTGTGTTTGAAGAGTTTATTATTTGGGCATGAAGGGGTGCTGCACCTTTGCTTCAGGAATTTAATATGCGAGAGTGAAGCGGTGGTGGATCTCTGAATCAGGAGTTTAATATGTTGATGTTTAAAGGGTCGATAATTCTGTATTTCAAGATTTTATTATTTGGGTATGAAGGGGTGCCGCATCTTTTTTTCGAGAGTTCATTATGCGAGTGTGAAGCAGTGCTGAAACTCTCAATTGAAAATTTAATATGTGGATGTAAAGAGTTGATAGTTCTGTATTTGAAGAGTTTATTATGTGGGTATAAAGGGGTGCTGCATCTTTGCTTGAAGACTTCAATATGCGAGTGTAAAGCGGTGTTGAATCTCTGAATTAGGTCTTTAATATGTGGGTGTAAAGGGTTGATTGTTCTTGGTTCAAAAAGTTTGATATGTGGATATAAAGAAGTGCTGCATTTCTAATTTGGGAATTTATGTGCGAGTGTGAAGCGGTGATGTATATCTGAATCATGAGTTTGATGTGTAGGTGTAAAGGGGTGATAGTTCTGTCTTATAAGAGTTTAATATCTGGGTATGAGGAGGTGCCACGTCTTTGCCTTAAGAGTATAATATGCGAGTGTGAAGTAATTTTAAATCTTTTCCAAGATATTTTGAAAAATTGTCTGAAAAGTAGGTTATTTTCCTGCCTAGTCCCTTCTCGATTTCTGCAAAGTGCATCTCGTTGGGATTCGAAGCGAAAAGCAATGAGGCAGACAATGACGAGGAGGTACGGAGAAAACGAAATTGCATGCAGAAAGCTATGGAGTTTTCGTAGAATTTGAGTCGTGACTCGTGAGGCAGGGCACGTATTCGCAGACTGCGCAGCCCGCATAGCAAACGCTTCTCCGGCCTCTAAACCGACAGTCTGTAGCCCCCAGAGTGCCGGTTTTATGCAGACACTGACCTTCGTCCCAGCCGAGGTAACGGGGAAAGTTTCAAATTCGGGTGCAAGGCCACCGGATGCGAGACTTCAACCCCGTCACCCAGATGAATCCCATTTTCATCTCTTATCATTTCCGGTTTCAAAATTTTCAATTTTCCGACAAAAAAAGGTCATTTTAAAAATGAAATTTATTCAGAAAAAAGATCTTCTCCTTTTGCTCCGCTGGGATTCGAACGCCAGGTCAACTGATTGCCGGTCAGGCGCTCTACCACTAAGCTACTAGAGAGATAGAAGAAGAATCGTTTTTCTGAAACATGCATTATTGATTTCTCAAAAAGAACTCAATATGATCAATTTTCAACAAGAATGATAAATTTTCAACAACAGCAAAATTACGACCAAGTGCAAATGCATCTTCAACAAAAGAAAAATGAAATTTTTAGGCGGAAGTTGAATCCTGCATCAAAACAGTTTAATTTTCAACCAATTTGTTAAATTTCGAACAAAACAAAAAATTGTAGAATTTCAAGACCTTGCGAAACGTATAATAAGAGTGACATCTTTCAACAACAAAAAATTGTAGAATTTCAAGGCCTTGCGAAACGAATTATCTAAAAAACAGTTGAATCACAAACCAGAAATATAATTTTTCAATGAAAGAATTAATTTTTCTACCAAATAGTCAAATTTTCATTACATATAATTTAATTTTATACAAAATTTTTTAATTTTTATGCAAAAAAGACCAATGGAAAAGAACAGTAGAATTTTCGACTCAAAAATCTGATTTTTCAAACAAAAAAAAATGAACGTTTAACAAAAAGTTGATTTTTAACCAAATAATTTAATTCTCTACCGAATTGTTAAGTTTATAATCCAAAAAAGGACAATTTTCAACCAAGTAGTTGAATTTTGAACCGAAAAAAACTTTCAACCAAGAAGAGTAATTTTTCACTAAAAATAAGATCTTTCAACAAAATACAGCATTTTTAAAAAAATTGATGAATTTTAAAGCCTAAAAAACTGATTATCTACAAAGCAGTTGAATTTTCAACCCAAAAATATAATTTTTCAAGATACAGCAATAAAAAAAAAAACAGTTGAATTTTTGCCTGGAAAAAATAATTTGTCGACAACAAGAAATAATTTTTCACCAATTCGTTAAATTTTTTAATAAACAGTTCAATTTTTGTACTTCTAGCTGAATTTACAACCAAAAATATGCCAGATTGTTAAGATTTTAGGCCAAAAAACGGATTTTCTACAAAACAGTTATATTTTTATCCAAAAAAATTACTTGAAAAAAAATTTGCATACCAGTGAAAATGCAGCTTCAACAAAAACAAAAAAGATTATCTACAAAGCAGTTAAATTTCCAACCCAAAAATATAATTTTTCAACAAAAAAATTAATGTACCACCAAATAGTTAAATTTTCATGAAAAATCGTTCAAGTTTATACAACATTGTTCTTTAAGCAAAAACAAACAATGAAAAAAAAAACAGTTAAATTTTCTACTAGGAAATATCATTTTTCAATAACAAATATTAATTTTTCACTAAATCTTTAAATTATTGAATAAATAGTTTAATTTTTAGATATTTAGTTAAATTTGCAACTAAAAATATGAATTTTCAACCAAAAATATGAATTTCTAACAACAAATTTAATCTTCATCCAAGTAATTTGATGTTCTGTCAAATTTTTAAGATTTTAAGCCAAAAACACAAATTTTCTACCAAACATTTGAATTTTTAAGACAAAAAATGAATTTTCAAAAGAAGAAGAAAAATAATTAACGACCAAGTGCTTTTAACCGAGAAAATTAATTTTCTACTAAAAATAAGATCTTTAAACGAAATACGTCAATTTTCAAAACAATTGTTAAATTTTAAGGCATTAGAGAACGGATTATCTACAAAAAAGTTGGATTTTGCAGCCAAAAAATACAATTTTTCAACAAAAAAAATTAGTTTTCACCAAATGGTTAAATTCTCATAAAAAATAGTTTAATTTTTATAGAATTTTTTAATTTTCAAGCCAGTAATATTGAACAAAATACATGAATTTTCAAACAAATAGATACATTCTTAACAAAATAATTTTCAAGGAGACAGTTAAGTTTCATATGGGATAAATAAGTTTTTAACGAAATATTTGCAATTTCAACCCAAAATATGTTTTTTAAATACTATTGTTGATTTTATAAACGAAAAAGACGAATTTCCAAAAAAAAAGTTAATTTGTGACCAAATAGTTTAGTCTTCGAATAAAATGATGAATCTTCAATCAAAGAAAAATAAATTTTTCAAAATTACGTAGTTCTTTTTTAATCAAATAGCTTTTTTTCAAACAAAAAATACCAATTTTCAAGAAAATGCATTTTTTTCAACAAATTATTGAATTTTCCGCCATATAGTTCAATTTTGTAACGAAAAAAAAAAATTTCGACAAAAGAGTTAATCTCTGTCAAATATTTGAATTTTTCATCAAATCCTTAACTTTTTCACCAAAATTTTGATTTTTCCACCAAGAAGATTCATATCTTACAGAGGAGACAAATTTTCAACAAATTATGTGAATTCTCAACCTAATTGTTTAATTTTCAAGCGAAAAACATAAATTCTCCTTAAAACAGTTGAATTTTTGAACGAAAAATATAGTTTTTCAACAAAAAGTTAATTTTCTACTGAACAGTTAAATTATAAAATAATTAGCCTTATTAGAAACCAAATTTTGAAAATTTCCACCTTATAGTTAAATTTTTTAACCAACAGGTTGAATTTTCCACGAAGAAGATTATTTTTCTGTCGAAAATGACGAGTTTTCAACAAAATACCTTAATGTTCAATTACATAAACGCTCATACGTTCGGTAGAGATAAGGAATTTCGTAAGAAAAAGTTCATCAATATTTTGTATTTTTAGACCTTGTACGTCGTAACTTTTTAATATCGCTGAAAGATACTATGGAATAACTTGAAGTTTGCATAAAGTTTTTGAGATACGTATATAGTTTTATTGTAAAAGCTCACGACTTTCGTAGAGATAATTATGTTTTTTTTTTAATTTCAGATTTGAAAAATATTTTATAAGGCCCTCTATGTAGAATCCGAATAGGTAGCAATTACAAAAATGATCAATCTCACAGAGTTTTGTAAGATTAGGAATTAAAATTGTCTGAATAACGAAATAAAATCATGCATTTTTTTCTAATCTGATAAGGCTCTTTGTGCAGAATACGTGTAGGTAGAAACTAAAGAAAAATTTGAAGCTCACAGCGTTTGGTGAGATTAGGAATTAAAATTGTCAGAATGACGAAATAAAATCATCAATCTTTTTTCTAATTGAATCAATTCTTTAAAATCGTTGCGAATCTTTCGGAACACTCTGGCTTTACGTAATAAATGAACGTTTCCTAAAGGAGAAAGTGAGAAACAGAATTTTTTCATGCAGTTTGTTTATTAATTGTGTGTAAAATGACAAAATTTAATTTTCGTCAGTGATTAAATAATCGTATTAGAATGCTATTGTAGAGCGTCTTGAGACATTCTTTGCCTTTATTTCAGCCTCGATTATGCAGCATGACATTTCGGAGGTGTACCTTTACATACACGGCTTCGGCAACAAGAGTCTTTTTTGTTTGTTGGAGACTTTGGTATACATTCGCATTCTGCGTTGTCACAAACCTGGCCTACATGCTTTACGCAATGTGGCCTCATCCTATGCCGTATCGCCATTGCACTCAAAGTTAGTGTCAATACCAGAAGCATGATCACCAAAAATTTTGAAGGTTTCATTTCCGTCAACTGAAAACAAATAAAAAAGACAAGTTTAACTTTTGGATTTGTGATTATTATTTTGAAAAGGGTTCAACAGAGCCGTAACTGCGGGAGAGATTGGGAATTTTTTCAAAATAAGCTCACAAGTATTATATTTTCAAAATCTATTTCTTATTATTTAACCTATTTTCACAAATACGACAGATATTGGGAATTTCTGCAAAACAAGTTCATAAGTATTATATTTTCGAAATCTATTTTTTATCTTCTTATCTTTGGTAGAGATTGGAAATTTCTTCAAAACAAGTTTATAAGTACCATATTTTCGAAATCCATTTTCTAATTTATTTTCGCAACTGTGGTAGCGATTGGGAATTTCTTCAAAACAAGTTCATCAGTATTATATTTCCGAAATCGATTTTTTATTTTCTTATCTTTGATAGAGATTGGGAATTTCTTCATAACATGTTCATAAGTATCATATTTTCGAAATCCATTTTCTAATTTATTTTCGCAACTGTGGTAGCGATTGGGAATTTCTTCAAAACAAGTTCATCAGTATTATATTTCCGAAATCGATTTTCTATTTTCTAATATATTTTTGTAAGTACGGTAGAGATTGGGAATTTCTTTAAAATAAGTTCATGAGTATTATATTTTGGAAATCTATTTTTCATTTTCTAATCTATTTTCGTAACTACGGTAGAGATTGGGAATTCCTTTAAAACAAGTTCATTGGTGTTATATTTTCGAAATCTATTTTTATTTCGTAACTACGGCAGAGATTGAGGATTTCTTCAACACAAGTTCATAAGTATATTATATTTTCAAAATCTACTTTCTATCTTCAAATCTATTTTCGTAACTACGGTAGAGATTGAGAATTTCTTCAAAACAAGTTCATTAGTATTATATTTTCGACATCTATTTTCTATTTTCTGATTTATTTTCATAACTACGGTAGAGATTAGGAACTTCGGTGAAACAAGTTCATCAGCATTATATTTTCAAAATCGATTTTCTATTTTATAATCTATTTTTGTAACTGCGGTAGGAATTATGAATTCATTCAAAATGAGTTCAGAGTATTATATTTCCGAAATCTATTTTAATTTTCGTAACGGCTGTCGAGATTGGGAATTTCTTCAAAACAATTTCATAAAGCTTCGTATATATGTCAAATTACATCACTATAATGACAAGTTTACTGAAGCTCTCAAAAAACGTTGGGAGAGATTAGGAATTACTTTTTAGTTCTATATATTTTTAGAGGCATACGTTTTTATTTTATAATAATTTTTTTTTTTTTTGAAAGATGAATCATTTTGATTTTGACTTACGTCGTTTGGATGGTTTCACAGTGGATAAAGTTAACTTTAGTGTGTTTTTTTACAATAATGGACAAGCTGGAATAGCTTTAGCTTAGGGTCGGATCACTTGATGGTTTTTTCATTTATTTAATGCTGCAGCGTGACTATCTTCACGATTTTTCAAATGTACATAATAAAAAAAGCTCATTTCAAGCCATTATTTTTTTGCGGTTTTCCGTCAAGAGGTATAAAGTTTTATTGAATAAGAAATTTTATCAAAGAGATATACGGAGCTTCTAGGCAGGCAGCTGTAAAAATGATTACAGAATTTTTGACCAAAAAGATGACTTTCCACTAAGAAGATTATTTTTCCACCGAAAAAGACGAGCATTCAATAAAATACAATAATTTTTAATTAAATAGTCGATTTTTCTAGAAAATACTTTTTTTTTCAATCGTAAAGATAAATTTTCAAACAAGAGTTATAACTTTCTACCAAGAAAACGAAATTTAAACTAAAAGCATAAATTAAAACTTAAAAAGACAAATTTTCACCAAAAATGAAATAGTAAAATTTGTAGTTAAATTGATTATCAACCTACAAACTAATTTTCGAGATAATTGTTAAATTTCCAACCCAACCATTTTCAACTAGAATCAAGGATTTTAAATAAGAATACTTGATTTTTAAGAATTAGGTCCAGTTTTAAGCAAGTTTTTGCATTTTTAACTAAAAATGGAATAGTGAAACTTTTTATTAAAAATTTAATTTTTAAACAAACAAAAAAACAATTTGCAACATTTTTTTCAAATTTGATAAAGCCTCATATGTAGAATCCATATATGAGGCATTGAAAAAATTATCCAACTTAGAACTTTGGGTGAGATTAGGAATTAAAATTTTCAGAATTACGAAATACAGTCATGAATCTTTTTCCAATAAAATTAATTTCTAGCAAAGAAATTCAACTTTCAACCAAGTTATTGCATTTTGAACTGAAAATGGGATAGTTACACTTTCAATTCGAAAGTTAATTTAGAAAGAAACCAATTTTCAACAATATAGTTCAATTTTCGGCCAAAGAAATGTATTTTCTACCAGAGTAGTTGAATTTTCAACCCAAAAAGACGAGCTTTCAATCAAACAGGCAGCAGCTTTAACAATGATTTTCAAACTCAGGTGTCGGTAGAGATTAGGAATTTTGTAAAAAAAGTTCATAAATATTTTATATTTTTAAACCTTGTATGTCGTAACTTTTTAATATCGCTTAAAGAGACTAAGGAATTAATTCAATTTTGCATAAATTCCTTGAGATACATTTATAGTTTTATTGTGAAAAACTCACGACTTTCGTAGAGATAATGCTCTTTTTTAAATTTCGGATTTTTAAAATATTTTATAAGGCCCTCTATTTAGAATTCGTATAGGTAACAATTACAAAAATTATTAACCTCACTGTGTCTTGTGAGATTAGGAATTAAAATGGTCAAAATAACAAAATACAATCATTAATCTTTTTTCTAATAAAATTAATTATTTCAAATCTTTGCAAAGCTTTTGAAACACTCTTACTTTTCGTAACTAATGAACGCTTCCTAAAGGAGAAAGTAAAACCCATAATTTTTTCATGCAGTTTGTTTATTAATTGTGTGCAACATGACAAATTTTAATTTTCGTCAGTGATTAAATAATCGTATTAGAATCACATTGTACTGCATCTTAAGTCATTTTTTGCCTTTATTTTAGCCTCGATTTTGCACGTTGACATGTCGAAGGTGAGCCTTTACATGTAAGGCGAGGGCAGCAAGAGTCTTTCACTTTTTTGGATAAAGATTTTGGTGTACATGGACAGGTTTCTTTGTCACACTTCTGCTTCTGGCCATTCTTTTTTATGCATTCTGGGTTCACAGGATTCGAATGTTGTGGCGGTTTCGCCATTACACTCAAAATTAGTGTCAATACCAGAAGCATAATCAACACTTTTGCAGATTTCATTTCCGTCAACTGAAAACAAATGAAAAAGACCTGTTAATCTTTTGGATTTGCGATTATCATTTTGGAAAGGGTTCAAAAGAGCGGTAACTACGGAAGAGATTGGGAATTTCTTTAAAACAAGTTCACAGTATTATACTTTTGGAATCCATTTTCTATTTTTTAATCTATTTGCGTAACTACGGTCGAGATTGGG
>CAKNXH010085089.1:0-14906 GCA_932178445.1 Andricus quercusramuli | reverse complement strand
CATTTTTTCTTACGCGCCTCACAGTGGGCTTAATCGGGAATTTACTAACCAAAATTGTCTTTAGAAACCGGACCAAGGGAGAATAAGACGAACGTCGAACTGTGACCCAATTTTCATACTGAAGGGCACACCAACTTTTCCTTTAGAAGAAATTCTTTAATAATTGAAATTTTTTTCATTTTTTCTTAGGCGCCTCACAGAGGGCTTAATCGGGAATTTACTATCCAAAATTGTCTTTAGAAACCAGACCAAGGGAGAATAAGACGAACGTCGAACTGTGACTCAATTTTCATACTGAAGGGCACACAACTTTTTCTTTTAGGGAAATTTTTCGATAATAGAAAAAAAAATATTATTGTTTCTTCTATTTTTCTTAGGTGCCACACAGTGGGCTTGATCGGGAATTTACTATTCAAAATTGTCTTCAGAAATCGGACCAAGAGAGAATAAGACGAACGTCGAACTGTGACTCAATTTTCATACTGAAGGGCACACAACTTTTTTTTTTAGGGAAATTCTTCGATAATTGAAATTTTTTTTTTTCAATTTTTCTTAGGTGCCGCATAGTGGGCTAAAATCGGGAATTTTCTATTCAAAATTGTCTTCAGAAATCGGACCAAGGGAGAATAATACTAACGTTGAACTGTGACTCAATTATTTTCATACTGTAGGGCACACGACTTTTTTCCTTTAGGGAAATCCTTTAATAATTGAAAAAAAATTTGATTCTGGAACGTCATTACAAGGTCAAACAACGAACAGCGGGTTGACTCGACTGTCATGCATTTTTGAAGAAAATGTTCAACGCAAGAGTTGTAGTATTTTCGACCCCCGATTGATTGGTAACCTTGACCTTGAACTTGAACTTCCCAGGTCAAATTTGTGATTGCTGATGGTCACATCTGGACCTAAAATTGTCCGCTCTCTCAGTTTCCGGGATCAAAAATGGGGGTTCCTATTGAAAAAAATTAATTTCAACTTGAATTGACTACGATGGTCAAGGTCAAGGTTAATGTCAAGGTCACCATTCAATCGAGCGTCAAAGTTGCTACAACTTTTGAGTTGGATATTTTCTTCAAAAATGCATGCTAGTCAAGTGATCCATTTGTGCGTTGTTTGACCTTGCCATGACCTTCCTAGTTCAAATTTCCGATTGGTCAATCTTATATTTGAAAGTAAAATTTTCCACCCTCTCTGTTCCTGGGGTCAAAAATAGGGGTTTCCATTCAAAGAAATCAATTTGACCTTGAAATGGCAATGAAGGTCATTTGAAAGGTCAAGGTCAATGTGACCATTCGATCGAGCGTCGAAGATTCTACAACAGAAAAAGATGACTTTTTGTCTGAAAAAGACTAAATTATGACCATCAAGAAAAAAAAACGGGTAATTTTTATCTATAAATGGTAAAACTATGCATTTGATAATAACTTTTGTTTATAAAATAAACAAATAATATCTATTGACAATTCTACGTCTCCAAACTACACCAGTTATGTCATTTAAAGACGAGTAGGGAGAAAAACGATTACTTTTTGTCTATAAATGAACAAACTATGCATTTGTTTATATAATTTGTTAATAAAATAAACAAATTATACCAGAAAACAAATTTTCATGATCGAATATGACCTTGTTGATAAAACAAAGCAATTTAAACTTACAAATATGCTTTGCAAGCAAAATTTCTACGATGCTAACATTTTGTTAATATAATTTGTTTATAAAAATTAGATACGATATCCTGTCAATTATCTATATTGTCCAGATACTACGACATTAATTTTCGGTAAAAATAGGATTAACTAAGTTATTTATTCAAAGATGAAAAATAATAATTAAAAATGTTCTCATTTTCGCTCTTTGTTTATTTATATAAAGAATAAAAAATTAGAGGAATTATAAAAATATAATCCACAGACGGTTTTATGCTACTACTGCTGATCACTTCTAAATAAAAAATTTGGAAATCGGTTAAGAATTGTAGGCTGTAGGTGATTTTGAATAGTAAATTCCCGATTCAGCCAACTGTACGCCGTCCATAAACTACTTTACCAAGTTGAGGGGGGGAGGGGTCTCCCCAAAAACTGCGACTGGTAACAGGGTGGAGGGGTCCAGTGTAAGTATAATGATACAACCTCAGAAAAAGGGTTTTCCATAAAATACGCTACCAATTTGAGGGGGAGGGGGAGGAGATTGCGTTGAAAACTACAGGTAATAGCAGGGGGAGGAAAAAGGAGGGTCCATTGGAAGTACCATTACAAGCATAGATAAAGGGCTGTTTATAAACTACATTACTAATTTCATGGAGGAAGGGGGGAGGGGTTACCACAAAAACTACCGTTAATAACAGGGGGTAGAGAAAATGGGGTTCAGTGGAAGTAAAGTTACGAGGTTAGATAAAGGGCTGTCCATAAATCACGTTACCTATTTGAGGAGGAGGGGGGATGGGTTCAAAAACTGCCGTCAATATCAGGGGTAGAGAAAATGGGGTCCAGTGAAAGTAAATTTACGAACTTGGATAAAAGGCTGTCCATCAATCACGTTACCAATTTGAGGGGGAGGGGGCATGGGTTTAAAAACTACCGTCAATATCAGGGGTAGAGGAAATGGGGTCCAGTGAAAGTAAATTTACGAACTTGGATAAAAGGCTGTCCATCAATCACGTTACCAATTTGAGGGGGAGGGGTTCAAAAACTACCGTCAATATCAGGGGTAGAGAAAATGGGGTCCAGTGAAAGTAAAGTTACGAACTTGGATAAAAAGCTGCCCATAAAATACGTTTCCAATTTGAGGGGGAGGGGGGAGTGGTCGAAAACTACCGTCAACATCAAGGGTAGAGAAAATGGCATGCAGTGAGGGTAAATTTACGAACTTAGATAAAAAACTGCCCATAAAATACGCTACCAATTTGGGGGGGATGGGGGAGGGGTCAAAAACTACCGTCAATAACAGGGAGTAAAGAGAATGGGGTCCAGTGGAAGTAACGTCTCAAAATTAGATGAGGGACTGCCCATAAATTACATTACCAATTTGAGCGGGGGAGGGGGAGCGCGTGAAGAACGTCGGTTGATAACAAGGGCTGGAGGGGGGACAGTAAAAGTAACGTTCTAATCCTAAATGAGCGGCCGTTCATAAACTACGTCACCAATTTAAGGGAGAGGGGGTTGCATCAAAAACTATGGTCAGAAACAGGTGAGGGGGAGGGTGGTCTTAGTGGAAAAAACGTTACAGAGTCAGACGTTTTATACCTTTCTGAATGATAAATTTGAACAAAGTTTTCGAATTAGACGAAAAATGAATCTGCAACGATTTCTTCAGTAAGAAATTAATTTGTTTGAAAATCACTTTCCTATTTTGAAATTCATACTCTTAACAAAATTGGTTTCTCTCATTCGAAATTGAAGAATTATTTCAAAATTCAGTTTTTTGGCAGAAAATTCTTTCTTTGAGATTCAAAATATAACCATTACATTTTTGGTTGAAAATTCATAATTGATAATTGATCGTTCCTTGTTGAAAATTCAACAATTTGGTAGAAAACTGAACTATTCCGTTAAAAATGAAATTTTTTGAAGAATTGTCTTATTTTACCTACGAGCTAAAAAATTAAACTTCTTTGTAGAAAATTCCTCTCATTTGGTACAAAAATGAACCATTTCCGGTTAAAAACAAACTTGGTTGAAAATTAATAAATTAAAGTTGAGTATTCAACTATTTAGTAGAATTTTTATCTTTTTGGATCAGTTAAGCTGTTTTTTTCAATTTTAATCCTTTTTGGTTAAAATATCAACTATATGTTTTGAAGTTGAACTACTTTCTGAAAAATGAATTTTGTTTGTTTGAACATTCCTTCTTTTAGTTAAATTTTAACTTTTCACCTAAAAATGCATATTTTCAGATTGAAAATTCAACTTTTAAGTAGAAAATACCTATTTTTGCCTGAAAATTCAGCAATTTAATAGAAAATAAAATTAATTGGTTCAAAATTAACTTCTTGGTTACAAATTCAGATTTTTGATTGGATATTAAACTTGTTTGGTAAAAATTGAATTATTTGGTTTCACATTGAACTATTTATTTGATAATTGAATTGCTTAGTAGGAAGTTAACTTTATTATTGAAGAATCATATTTTCCGGTTGATGATTAAACTTTTTTGAATATCATTTGTGTTTTAACATCAACTTTTAACTTTGAAAATGTAACTATTTGGTTAAAAATAATCCTTTTTGGTTGAAAATTTACCTGCTTGGTTAAAAAATGAAGTACTTTGTTAAAAATTCATTTTTTTCAAAGATTCGCCTCTGTGATTGAAATTTTGGCTACTTTTTTGAAAACATTTTTCTTTACTGTTAGGAATTAATTTTCTATGAAATGACTTAACAATTATATTTTTGGTTGAAAATTAGTCTTCTTCGGTAGAAAGTTAACTTCTTGGTTACAAATTTATGTTTTTGTTTGAAAATTCAAGAATTTTGTTAAAAAGTTTTTTTTTTGTTGAATTCGGTTATTTCATCAAAAATTAAACTATTTTCCTGGAAGTGAAATTATTTTATCTTTGCTTCAAGATTTTAATATGCGAGTGTAAAGCGGTGGTGGATCTCGAAATTGAGAGTTCGATGTGCGAGTGTGAAGGAATGATAGAACTGTGTTTTAAGAGTTTAATAAGTGGATCTAAAGGATCTAAAGGCGTCCTGCACCTTTATTTCAAGAGTTCAAAATGCGAGTGTAAAGCGGTACTAAATTTCTACATTACGAGATCAAAATGCGAGTGTAAAACGGTGCTGGATCTCTAACTTGAAAGTTTGATGTGTGGCTATGAAGGGGTGCTGCATTTCTACTTCAAGAGTTCAATATGCGAGTGTGAAGCAGTGATGAATTTCTAAATTAATAGCTTAAACGGTGCGCGTAAAGAAGTAATAGTCCTGGTTTTAACAGTTTAATGTGTAGTTCTACAGGTGTGCTCCATCTTTGTTTCAAGAGTTTGATATGCGATTGTGAAGCGGTGGTGGATCTCAAAATTGAGAGTTCGGTGTGAGTGTGAAGGAATGATAGTACTGTGTTTTAAGAATTTAATATGTGGATCCAAAGGATCTGAAGGCGTTCTGTATATTTGTTTTTAAAGTTTAAAATGCGAGTGTGAAGCGGTGCTGGATCTCTACATTAAGAGATCAAAATGCGAGTGAAAACGGTACTGGATCTCTAAATTAAGAGTTTGATGTGTGTGTATTGAGAGGTACTGCATCTTCGTTTTAAGAGTTCGATATGCGAGTGTGAAGCAGCAATGAATCTCCAATTTAAGAGTTTAAATTTTGCACGTAATGAAGTAATAGTCCTGGTTTTACCAGTGTAATGTGTGGTTCTACAGGTGTGCTGCATCTTCGTTTCAAGAGTTTGATATGCGAGTGTGAAGCAGTGCTGGATCTCTAAATTGAGAGTTTCATAAGTGAGTTTGGATAAGTTCTGCATCTATGCTTCAATAGTATAATATGCGTGCGTAAAGCGATCTGCATCTCTGAATCAAGAGTTTAATTTGTGAGTGTCAAGAAGTGATTTTTCTGTGTCATATGCGAGCGTGAAGCGCTGATGGATCTCAATATTAGGAGCCTAATATCTGAGTGTAATGGAGTGCTGGTTTTCATTTCCAGGATTTTATATGTGTGGCTATAGAGAAGTTCTTTATCTTTGCTTCTAGAGTTTATTATGCGAGTGTAAAGCGGTGATAGATCTCCTAATTAAGTGTTTAATATATAGATTCGAAGAAGTGCTCGTTTTTGGGTTCAGGAGTTCAATATGTGGGTATAAAGCGGTGCTGAATCTTCATTTCAAGAGTTTAATATGCGAGTGTGAAGCGGTGCTGGATCTCTGAATTGAAAATTTAATATGTGGATGTAAAGAGTTGATAGTTCTGTGTTTACAGAGTTTATTAGGTAGGTATGCAGGGGTGCTGCATCTTTGCTTCAAGAGTGTATGCGAGTGTAAAGCGGTCATGCGTCTCTGAATTGAGAGCTTATTTGTGAGTGTAATGGAGTTCTGGTTCTTATTTTTAGGATTTTATATGTGTGGGTATGAAGGGTTGCTGCTTCTCTCCTTCGAAAGTGTACGCGAGTGTAAAGCAGTGATGGTTCTCTGCATTGAGAGCTTAAAATGTGTGTGTAATTAAGTGCTGTTTCTCATTTTGAGGATTTTATATGTGTGGGTATAAAGGGGTGCTGCATCTTTGCTTCGAAACTTCAATATGCGAGTGTAAAGCGGTGCTGGATCTCTGATTTAAGAGTTTAATGTGTGGGGATGAAAGTTTGATAGTTCTGTGTTTAAAGAGTTTATTATGTGGGTATAAAAGGGTGCTGCATCTTTAATTGAAGACTTTAATATGCGAGTGTAAAGCAGTGATAGTTCTCGAAATTAAGTGTTCAATATATGAGTGCAAAGAGGTGCTGGTTTTTAGTTCTAGGAGTTTAATATTTGGGTCCAAAGAGGTGCTGAATCTTTGTTTTGAGTGTTTGATATGCGAGTGTAAAGCAGTGATGAATCTCGAAATTTGAAGTTTAAGATGTGAGTGTGGAGGGGTGACACTTCTGTGGATTCGAGAGTCTTATATGTGGGTATGAACGGGTGCTGCATTTTTGCTTCAGGAGTTTAATATGCGAGAGTTCAGCGGTGGTGGACCTCTGAATCAGGAGTTGAATATGTTGATGTTTAAAGGATCGATAGTTTTGTGTTTCAAGAGCTTAATATGTGTGTATGAAGGGGTGCTGCACCTTTGTTTTAAGAGTTCAATATGCGAGTGTGAAGCCGTGCTGAATCTCTCAATTAAAAATTCAATATGTGGATTAAAGAGTTGCTAGATCTGTGTTTGAAGAGTTTATTATTTGGGCATGAAGGGGTGCTGCACCTTTGCTTCAGGAATTTAATATGCGAGAGTGAAGCGGTGGTGGATCTCTGAATCAGGAGTTTAATATGTTGATGTTTAAAGGGTCGATAATTCTGTATTTCAAGATTTTATTATTTGGGTATGAAGGGGTGCCGCATCTTTTTTTCGAGAGTTCATTATGCGAGTGTGAAGCAGTGCTGAAACTCTCAATTGAAAATTTAATATGTGGATGTAAAGAGTTGATAGTTCTGTATTTGAAGAGTTTATTATGTGGGTATAAAGGGGTGCTGCATCTTTGCTTGAAGACTTCAATATGCGAGTGTAAAGCGGTGTTGAATCTCTGAATTAGGTCTTTAATATGTGGGTGTAAAGGGTTGATTGTTCTTGGTTCAAAAAGTTTGATATGTGGATATAAAGAAGTGCTGCATTTCTAATTTGGGAATTTATGTGCGAGTGTGAAGCGGTGATGTATATCTGAATCATGAGTTTCATGTGTAGGTGTAAAGGGGTGATAGTTCTGTCTTATAAGAGTTTAATATCTGGGTATGAGGAGGTGCCACGTCTTTGCCTTAAGAGTATAATATGCGAGTGTAAAGTAATTTTAAATCTTTTCCAAGATATTTTGAAAAATTGTCTGAAAAGTAGGTTATTTTCCTGCCTAGTCCCTTCTCGATTTCTACAAAGTGCATCTCGTTGGGATTCGAAGCGAAAAGCAATGAGGCAGACAATGACGAGGAGGTACGGAGAAAACGAAATTGCATGCAGAAAGCTATGGAGTTTTCGTAGAATTTGAGTCGTGACTCGTGAGGCAGGGCACGTATTCGCAGACTGCGCAGCCCGCATAGCAAACGCTTCTCCGGCCTCTAAACCGACAGTCTGTAGCCCCCAGAGTGCCGGTTTTATGCAGACACTGACCTTCGTCCCAGCCGAGGTAACGGGGAAAGTTTCAAATTCGGGTGCAAGGCCACCGGATACGAAACTTCAACCCCGTCACCCAGATGAATCCCATTTTCATCTCTATCATTTCCGGTTTGAAAATTTTCAATTTTCCGACAAAAAAAGGTCATTTTAAAAATGAAATTTATTCAGAAAAAAGATCTTCTCCTTTTGCTCCGCTGGGATTCGAACGCCAGGTCAACTGATTGCCGGTCAGGCGCTCTACCACTAAGCTACTAGAGAGATAGAAGAAGAATCGTTTTTCTGAAACATGCATTATTGATTTCTCAAAAAGAACTCAATATGATCAATTTTCAACAAGAATGATAAATTTTCAACAACAGCAAAATTACGACCAAGTGCAAATGCATCTTCAACAAAAGAAAAATGAAATTTTTAGGCGGAAGTTGAATCCTGCATCAAAACAGTTTAATTTTCAACCAATTTGTTAAATTTCGAACAAAACAAAAAATTGTAGAATTTCAAGGCCTTGCGAAACGAATTATCTAAAAAACAGTTGAATCACAAACCAGAAATATAATTTTTCAATGAAAGAATTAATTTTTCTACCAAATAGTCAAATTTTCATTACATATAATTTAATTTTATACAAAATTTTTTAATTTTTATGCAAAAAAGACCAATGGAAAAGAACAGTAGAATTTTCGACTCAAAAATCTGATTTTTCAAACAAAAAAAAATGAACGTTTAACAAAAAGTTGATTTTTAACCAAATAATTTAATTCTCTACCGAATTGTTAAGTTTATAATCCAAAAAAGGACAATTTTCAACCAAGTAGTTGAATTTTGAACCGAAAAAAACTTTCAACCAAGAAGAGTAATTTTTCACTAAAAATAAGATCTTTCAACAAAACACAGCATTTTTAAAAAAATTGATGAATTTTAAAGCCTAAAAAACTGATTATCTACAAAGCAGTTGAATTTTCAACCCAAAAATATAATTTTTCAAGATACAGCAATCAAAAAAAAACAGTTGAATTTTTGCCTGGAAAAAATAATTTGTCGACAACAAGAAATAATTTTTCACCAATTCGTTGAATTTTTGAATAAACAGTTCAATTTTTGTACTTCTAGTTGAATTTACAACCAAAAATATGCCAAATTGTTAAGATTTTAGGCCAAAAAACGGATTTTCTACAAAACAGTTATATTTTTATCCAAAAAAATTACTTGAAAAAAAATTTGCATACCAGTGAAAATGCAGCTTCAACAAAAACAAAAAAGATTATCTACAAAGCAGTTAAATTTCCAACCCAAAAATATAATTTTTCAACAAAAAAATTAATGTACCACCAAATAGTTAAATTTTCATGAAAAATCGTTCAAGTTTATACAACATTGTTCTTTAAGCAAAAACAAACAATGAAAAAAAAAACAGTTAAATTTTCTACTAGGAAATATCATTTTTCAATAACAAATATTAATTTTTCACTAAATCTTTAAATTATTGAATAAATAGTTTAATTTTTAGATATTTAGTTAAATTTGCAACTAAAAATATGAATTTTCAACCAAAAATATGAATTTCTAACAACAAATTTAATCTTCATCCAAGTAATTTGATGTTCTGTCAAATTTTTAAGATTTTAAGCCAAAAACACAAATTTTCTACCAAACATTTGAATTTTTAAGACAAAAAATGAATTTTCAAAAGAAGAAGAAAAATAATTAACGACCAAGTGCTTTTAACCGAGAAAATTAATTTTCTACTAAAAATAAGATCTTTAAACGAAATACGTCAATTTTCAAAACAATTGTTAAATTTTAAGGCATTAGAGAACGGATTATCTACAAAAAAGTTGGATTTTGCAGCCAAAAAATACAATTTTTCAACAAAAAAAATTAGTTTTCACCAAATGGTTAAATTCTCATAAAAAATAGTTTAATTTTTATAGAATTTTTTAATTTTCAAGCCACTAATATTGAACAAAATACATGAATTTTCAAACAAATAGATACATTCTTAACAAAATAATTTTCAAGGAGACAGTTAAGTTTCATATGGGATAAATAAGTTTTTAACGAAATATTTGCAATTTCAACCCAAAATATGTTTTTTAAATACTATTGTTGATTTTATAAACGAAAAAGACGAATTTCCAAAAAAAAAGTTAATTTGTGACCAAATAGTTTAGTCTTCGAATAAAATGATGAATCTTCAATCAAAGAAAAATAAATTTTTCAAAATTACGTAGTTCTTTTTTAATCAAATAGCTTTTTTTCAAACAAAAAATACCAATTTTCAAGAAAATGCATTTTTTTCAACAAATTATTGAATTTTCCGCCATATAGTTCAATTTTGTAACGAAAAAAAAAAATTTCGACAAAAGAGTTAATCTCTGTCAAATATTTGAATTTTTCATCAAATCCTTAACTTTTTCACCAAAATTTTGATTTTTCCACCAAGAAGATTCATATCTTACAGAGGAGACAAATTTTCAACAAATTATGTGAATTCTCAACCTAATTGTTTAATTTTCAAGCGAAAAACATAAATTCTCCTTAAAACAGTTGAATTTTTGAACGAAAAATATAGTTTTTCAACAAAAAGTTAATTTTCTACTGAACAGTTAAATTATAAAATAATTAGCCTTATTAGAAACCAAATTTTGAAAATTTCCACCTTATAGTTAAATTTTTTAACCAACAGGTTGAATTTTCCACGAAGAAGATTATTTTTCTGTCGAAAATGACGAGTTTTCAACAAAATACCTTAATGTTCAATTACATAAACGCTCATACGTTCGGTAGAGATAAGGAATTTCGTAAGAAAAAGTTCATCAATATTTTGTATTTTTAGACCTTGTACGTCGTAACTTTTTAATATCGCTGAAAGATACTATGGAATAACTTGAAGTTTGCATAAAGTTTTTGAGATACGTATATAGTTTTATTGTAAAAGCTCACGACTTTCGTAGAGATAATTATGTTTTTTTTTTAATTTCAGATTTGAAAAATATTTTATAAGGCCCTCTATGTAGAATCCGAATAGGTAGCAATTACAAAAATGATCAATCTCACAGAGTTTTGTAAGATTAGGAATTAAAATTGTCTGAATAACGAAATAAAATCATGCATTTTTTTCTAATCTGATAAGGCTCTTTGTGCAGAATACGTGTAGGTAGAAACTAAAGAAAAATTTGAAGCTCACAGCGTTTGGTGAGATTAGGAATTAAAATTGTCAGAATGACGAAATAAAATCATCAATCTTTTTTCTAATTGAATCAATTCTTTAAAATCGTTGCGAATCTTTCGGAACACTCTGGCTTTACGTAATAAATGAACGTTTCCTAAAGGAGAAATTGAGAAACAGAATTTTTTCATGCAGTTTGTTTATTAATTGTGTGTAAAATGACAAAATTTAATTTTCGTCAGTGATTAAATAATCGTATTAGAATGCTATTGTAGAGCGTCTTGAGACATTCTTTGCCTTTATTTCAGCCTCGATTATGCAGCATGACATTTCGGAGGTGAACCATTACATACACGGTTTCGGCAACAAGAGTCTTTTTTGTTTGTTGGAGACTTTGGTACACATAAGCATTCTGCGTTGTCACAAACCTGGCCTACATGCTTTACGCAATGTGGCCTCATCCTATGCCGTATCGCCATTGCACTCAAAATTAGTGTCAATACCAGAAGCATGATCACCAAAAATTTTGAAGGTTTCATTTCCGTCAACTGAAAACAAATAAAAAAGACAAGTTTAACTTTTGGATTTGTGATTATTATTTTGAAAAGGGTTCAACAGAGCCGTAACTGCGGGAGAGATTGGGAATTTTTTCAAAATAAGCTCACAAGTATTATATTTTCAAAATCTATTTCTTATTATTTAACCTATTTTCACAAATACGACAGAGATTGGGAATTTTTGCAAAACAAGTTCATAAGTATTATATTTTCGAAATCTATTTTTTATTTTCTTATCTTTGGTAGAGATTGGAAATTTCTTCAAAACAAGTTCATAAGTACCATATTTTCGAAATCCATTTTCTAATTTATTTTCGCAACTGTGGTAGCGATTGGGAATTTCTTCAAAACAAGTTCATCAGTATTATATTTCCGAAATCGATTTTTTATTTTCTTATCTTTGATAGAGATTGGGAATTTCTTCATAACAAGTTCATAAGTATCATATTTTCGAAATCCATTTTCTAATTTATTTTCGCAACTGTGGAAGCGATTGGGAATTTCCTCAAAACAAGTTCATCAGTATTATATTTCCGAAATCAATTTTCTATTTTCTAATCTATTTTTGTAAGTACGGTAGAGATTGGGAATTTCTTTAAAATAAGTTCATGAGTATTATATTTTGGAAATCTATTTTTCATTTTCTAATCTATTTTCGTAACTACGGTAGAGATTGGGAATTTCTTTAAAATAATTTCATAAGTATATTATATTTTCAAAATCTATTTTCTATCTTCAAATCTATTTTCGTAACTACGGTAGAGATTGAGAATTTCTTTAAAACAAGTTCATTAGTATTATATTTTCGACATCTATTTTCTATTTTCTGATTTATTTTCATAACTACGGTAGAGATTAGGAATTTCGGTGAAACAAGTTCATCAGCATTATATTTTCAAAATCGATTTTCTATTTTATAATCTATTTTTGTAACTGCGGTAGGAATTATGAATTCATTCAAAATGAGTTCAGAGTATTATATTTCCGAAATCTATTTTAATTTTCGTAACGGCTGTCGAGATTGGGAATTTCTTCAAAACAATTTCATAAAGCTTCGTATATATGTCAAATTACATCACTATAATGACAAGTTTACTGAAGCTCTCAAAAAACGTTGGGAGAGATTAGGAATTACTTTTTAGTTCTATATATTTTTAGAGGCATACGTTTTTATTTTATAATAATTTTTTTTTTTTTGAAAGATGAATCATTTTGATTTTGACTTACGTCGTTTGGATGGTTTCACAGTGGATAAAGTTAACTTTAGTGTGTTTTTTTACAATAATGGACAAGCTGGAATAGCTTTAGCTTAGGGTCGGATCACTTGATGGTTTTTTCATTTATTTAATGCTGCAGCGTGACTATCTTCACGATTTTTCAAATGTACATAATAAAAAAAGCTCATTTCAAGCCATTATTTTTTTGCGGTTTTCCGTCAAGAGGTATAAAGTTTTATTGAATAAGAAATTTTATCAAAGAGATATACGGAGCTTCTAGGCAGGCAGCTGTAAAAATGATTACAGAATTTTTGACCAAAAAGATGACTTTCCACTAAGAAGATTATTTTTCCACCGAAAAAGACGAGCATTCAATAAAATACAATAATTTTTAATTAAATAGTCGATTTTTCTAGAAAATACTTTTTTTTTCAATCGTAAAGATAAATTTTCAAACAAGAGTTATAACTTTCTACCAAGAAAACGAAATTTAAACTAAAAGCATAAATTAAAACTTAAAAAGACAAATTTTCACCAAAAATGAAATAGTAAAATTTGTAGTTAAATTGATTATCAACCTACAAACTAATTTTCGAGATAATTGTTAAATTTCCAACCCAACCATTTTCAACTAGAATCAAGGATTTTAAATAAGAATACTTGATTTTTAAGAATTAGGTCCAGTTTTAAGCAAGTTTTTGCATTTTTAACTAAAAATGGAATAGTGAAACTTTTTATTAAAAATTTAATTTTTAAACAAACAAAAAAACAATTTGCAACATTTTTTTCAAATTTGATAAAGCCTCATATGTAGAATCCATATATGAGGCATTGAAAAAATTATCCAACTTAGAACTTTGGGTGAGATTAGGAATTAAAATTTTCAGAATTACGAAATACAGTCATGAATCTTTTTCCAATAAAATTAATTTCTAGCAAAGAAATTCAACTTTCAACCAAGTTATTGCATTTTGAACTGAAAATGGGATAGTTACACTTTCAATTCGAAAGTTAATTTAGAAAGAAACCAATTTTCAACAATATAGTTCAATTTTCGGCCAAAGAAATGTATTTTCTACCAGAGTAGTTGAATTTTCAACCCAAAAAGACGAGCTTTCAATCAAACAGGCAGCAGCTTTAACAATGATTTTCAAACTCAGGTGTCGGTAGAGATTAGGAATTTTGTAAAAAAAGTTCATAAATATTTTATATTTTTAAACCTTGTATGTCGTAACTTTTTAATATCGCTTAAAGAGACTAAGGAATTAATTCAATTTTGCATAAATTCCTTGAGATACATTTATAGTTTTATTGTGAAAAACTCACGACTTTCGTAGAGATAATGCTCTTTTTTAAATTTCGGATTTTTAAAATATTTTATAAGGCCCTCTATTTAGAATTCGTATAGGTAACAATTACAAAAATTATTAACCTCACTGTGTCTTGTGAGATTAGGAATTAAAATGGTCAAAATAACAAAATACAATCATTAATCTTTTTTCTAATAAAATTAATTATTTCAAATCTTTGCAAAGCTTTTGAAACACTCTTACTTTTCGTAACTAATGAACGCTTCCTAAAGGAGAAAGTAAAACCCATAATTTTTTCATGCAGTTTGTTTATTAATTGTGTGCAACATGACAAATTTTAATTTTCGTCAGTGATTAAATAATCGTATTAGAATCACATTGTACTGCATCTTAAGTCATTTTTTGCCTTTATTTTAGCCTCGATTTTGCACGTTGACATGTCGAAGGTGAGCCTTTACATGTAAGGCGAGGGCAGCAAGAGTCTTTCACTTTTTTGGATAAAGATTTTGGTGTACATGGACAGGTTTCTTTGTCACACTTCTGCTTCTGGCCATTCTTTTTTATGCATTCTGGGTTCACAGGATTCGAATGTTGTGGCGGTTTCGCCATTACACTCAAAATTAGTGTCAATACCAGAAGCATAATCAACACTTTTGCAGATTTCATTTCCGTCAACTGAAAACAAATGAAAAAGACCTGTTAATCTTTTGGATTTGCGATTATCATTTTGGAAAGGGTTCAAAAGAGCGGTAACTACGGAAGAGATTGGGAATTTCTTTAAAACAAGTTCACAGTATTATACTTTTGGAATCCATTTTCTATTTTTTAATCTATTTGCGTAACTACGGTCGAGATTGGG
>CAKNXH010085082.1:0-20134 GCA_932178445.1 Andricus quercusramuli | reverse complement strand
TCTCTGAAATCCTTGAATTCTCTGAATTCCTTAAATTATCTGAATTCCTTGAATTACCTCAGTTCCTTGAGTTCTCTGAATTCCTGAAATTATTTGAATCCCTTGAATTATTTGAATCCCTTGAATTCTCTTAATTCCTGGAATTCTTTGAATAACTTGCATTCTCTAAATTTCTGGAATTCTTTAGATTACTTGAATTCTCTAAATTCTTCAAATTTTTTGAATTACTTGAATTTTCTAAATTTCTGGAATTCTTTGAATGATCTCAATTTCTTGAATTCACTGAATTCCTTGAATTACCTCAATTCCTTAAATTGATTGAATTCCTTGACTCATCGCAATATCTTCATTTCTTTCAATTCCTTCAATGATCTGAATTTCTTGAATTCTCCACATTCCTGAAATAATTTCAATTTCGTGAATTCTCTGAATTCCTGGAATTATTTGAATTCCTTGAATTTTCTCAATTCCTGGAAATCTACAAATTACTTGAATTCTTCTTGAACTCTTCGAGTTATTTGAATGATCGAAATTCCTTGAATTCTCTGTATTCCTTGAATAATTCTAATTCCTTGAATTCTCTTAATTCCTGGAATTATTGAATTTTCTCAATTCCTGGAAATCTCTAAATTACTTAAATTCTCTGAATTCCTGGAATTCTTCAAATTACTTCTTTGAATTACTAATAATCTCTGAAATCCTTGAATTCTCTGAATTCCTCAAATTATCTGAATTCCTTGAATTACCTCAATTCCTTGAGTTCTCTGAATTTCTGAAATTATTTGAATCCCTCGAATTCTCTTAACTCCTGGAATTCTTTGAATAACTTGCATTCTATAAATTTCTGGAATTCTTTGGATTACTTGAATTCTCTAAATTCTTCAAATTTTTTGAATTACTTGAATTTTCTAAATTTCTGGAATTCTTTGAATGATCTCAATTTCTTGAATTCACTGAATTCCTTGAATTACCTCAATTCCTTGAATTGATTGAATTCCTTGAATTAAATCAATATCTTGAATTCTCTCCTTGAATTCTTGGAATTATTCAAATTCTTGAAATTACTTGAATTTCTGGAATTACTCAAACTCCTGGAATTATTTGAATTTCTGAAATTATTTGAATTCCTGAAATTATTTGAATTTCTGGAATTATTCAAATTTCTGAAATTATTTGGATTCTTTGAATCGCTCGAATTCTCTAAATTCTCTGGATTCCTTTAATTATATGAATTCCTTATATATCAAAAATTCTTGGAATTCTTCGAATTGCATTGAAATCCTAAATACGTTCGGAAATTCCTAAATCTCTTCAATTCTCTCAAATTTATGATATTTCGAAAATCCTTTTATTCCCTAAAATCTGTGAATATTCAAAATTCCCTGAATTCCTTGGATTTCCCAAAATCCTAGATTATTTCTCCATCATTGAAATCTCTCACTTCTGGTAATTCTCTTAGATCCTTGAATTCCCTGAGTTCTTTCAATGACTTCAATTCTTTGAATTCCTCAAAATCTTCAATATCCTCAAATTTCCTGAAATTCCTGCGTATTCTGACACTGCCTGAATTTCTCCAATTCGCGGAATTCGCTCCGGAATCGCTTGAATTCTCTGAAATCGCTGATTTCTCGGAAATTCTTGAGTTCCCGAATTTTTTGAATTTCCTTTGATTATCTAAATTCCTTTAATTCTCTACATTCCTGGAATCTTCTCAGGGTTACCAATTCTCTCAACTCCGTCAATTTCCTATAATCCTTGATTTTCTTCAATTTCCTAATTTGCCTAAATTCATTGCATTCCTCAATTTTTCGGAATTTCCTGAATTCTATTGCTTTCCTGAATTTTTGAAATTCCTCAAACTGTCCTGATTATTTGAAATCCCCGAAATTTTCTCAATACTTTCAAGTCCTTAATTTCTTCGAATTGCCTGTAATCCTTGAATTTCCTGAATTCCTTGAATAATCTGAATTTCGTGAATTGGTCGAATTTATGAATTACTACAATTCTCTGAATTCCGTGAATTTCCCAAATTCTCTGACTTTCCTCAATTCCTTGAATTCTCGAAATTCCATGAATCGTCTTATTTCTCTAAATTTCCTGAATTGTCTGAAACACCAAACATTGTCTTAATACAATTGTTATTATTTTTTCAGATTTGTTAGTTTGCCGATATTCCCGATTTCCCTGAAATCCCTTATTTGTCTAAATACCCTGATATCCATAAAATTCTAGATTTCCCCAAAATTCTGGATCAACTTATTTCCTCAAATCATGAAAAATCCTTAATTCCTCTGAAACCTCTAATTTCTCTGAATCCCTGATTTTTCTGAAACATCCGATTTCTCTATAAGTCCTGATTCTTCAGAAATTCCCAATTTTGCTGACATCACTGATATCTCTGAAATTTCCAACTTTTCCGAACTCCTGGAATTCCTTGAATAATCTGAATTCCCTTACTTTCCCGAATTGCAAGAAATCGATTCTCTAATTTCCCTGAAATTGATATCCTTCCCGGTGATGTATGCATGACAGTTGACGAAACAAAGAATAAAGTTCTCTCCTCGGACCCTTTCGTTCCACTTTTTTTGGGGTTGTCTGGCTTCGGCAGCGCGACTAATCTCCGATAGGATAGGATCGGATCCATCAATCTAGATTATAATTAATTGATAGTGGGACCCACCCCCTGCGGTGGGTGGCACTGGCATCCAGAATTGGGCAAAGAGTGAGGGTGGTGGTACTGTATTCCCTATTCCAGCTATTGCAGCCGGTATTACGCCAGTCGTACGGTCGGTCGGTCGGTCTGTCTGACTCTTGTCGACTCTTTATCGCGCCCCCGGTGAGTCGTCTTATGCATCTTTCATGAGGCAACCATCCAAGGGGTCCAGTCCGTAAACCGTATACTCATAGTACTACGTACCATCCACGCGTGCAGCTCTCTTCTCTTCTCCTCTCTTCTCTTCTCTTCCCTTCTCTTCTGTTCTGTGTTTTATGTGTGCTCCTCTTTATACGCGGATAAACACACGTAACACCAGTACAAACCCAGTTCAAGACGACCATTCCATACCAAAACCCTCGCTCATTCTTAGCCTCTATCGAGATCATACCGACCCACCCCATGGACCCCATGAAGAACACTGAGGAAACGCTTTCCTTTGTCCAATTCCAAATGACTACTTGCTGACTTTTCAAAATTCGAAGGAGAATCATTATCCTTATCCTGGGAGTTGAAAGGATATTAGGAAGTCTCATCAGTCCGAGTCTGGTACCAATATTAATGGCAAAAACTAGACAGGCGAAATTCGTTGGGTTATTAGTTTGAAGTATTTCGAATTCTGATTGAATTCCATTTAATTCTTATTGAACTAGATTTAATTCTTATTGAATTCCATTGAATTCTATGTATTTTAAACATTCTTTTCAATTCTTTTCACTTTGATGAAATCGTCTGTATTTCTTGTGATGTTCTGGATAATTCACTGAATTCTTCTGAATTCAGTGAATTATCTGAATTCCTTGAATTCGCCTGAATTTCCTATATTCTTTACGTCTCTGTGAAGTAATTGGAATTCCTGGAATTCAGAGATTTCCCAAGATCACAAGTATTTGAAAAATACTTAAGATAATTTGTCATTTTAAAGTAATGCGAACGATTTGGAAAAGTGGATGTAATTCAGCATTTAGAGAATTAAATGAATCTAGAAAATATCAGAAATTCAGGATGCAAACAATTCATGAAATTTAAGTCTTTAGAGAATTCAGAGATTTTAAGGAATTTGATAAATTGAAGGAACTCAGGAAGTACAAGAGATTCAGAAAATTCAGGTCTTCACGGAATTCATAGAATTCAGAGCATTTAGAGAGTTCAAGGTATTCAGGAAGGTCAAGAAATTGAGAAAATTGTAGAATTGTTTCAAGGAATTCAAGGGAATTCAAGGAATTTGGGAAATTCAGGGAATTCAGGGAATTCAGAAAATTGAAGGTATTTAGAAAAATCAGAAAATTCAGGAAATTCGAAGAATTCAGAAGAATCCAGGGAATTCAGAGATTTTAGGGAATTTGAGAAATTCAGAAAGTACAAGGAATTCAAGAAATTCAGGTTTTCAGAGAATTCATAGAATTCAGAGAAATTAGGGAATACAAGGAATTCAACAAATTCAGGGAATTCAGGAATTTCAAGGAATTTAGTAATTCAAGGTATTCAGGAAAGTCAAGGAATTCAGAAAAGTCAGAGAATTCAGGAAATTCGAAGAATTCAGAAGATTCCAGGGAATTCAGAGATTTTAGGGAATTTGAGGAATTCAGAAAGTGCAAGGAATTCAAGAAATTCAGGTTTTCAAAGAATTCAGAGAAATTAGAGAATACAAGGGATTTAGGAAAGTCAGGAGTTCAAGGGTCCAGGAAATTCAAGGTATTCAGGAAATACAAGAAACTCAGAAATTTCCAGGAAGTCAGGATATTCAAGGAATTCAACAAATTCAGGAATTTCAGGGAATTTTGGGAATTCAAGAACTTAAAGGTATTCAGGAAATTCAAGGAATTCAGGAAATTCAAGAATTCAAGGAATCAAGGAATTCAGGAAATTCAAGAAATTGAGGAGATTCAAGGAATTCAGGAGATTCAAGGATTTCAGGAAATTCAAGGAATTCAGGAAACTAAAGGAATTCAGGGAATTAAGGAAAGTCAAGAGTTCCCAAAAATTGTAGAAATGCAGGAAATACAGGTAATTCCAGGAATTCAGGTATTACAGAAAATTTAGGGAATTCAGGAAATTCAAAGTTTTCAGGAAATTCTAGGAATTCAGGGAATTCAGGAAATTCAAGGTATGCTTGAAATTCAAAGAATTCGGGAAATTCATTTAGAAAATTGACGATATTCAGTAAAATCAGAGAAATTAGGAAATTCGAAGAATTCAGAAGATTCCAGGGAATTCAGAGATTTTAGGGAATTTGAGCAATTTAGAAAGTGCAAGGAATTCAAGAAATTCAGGTTTTCAAAGAATTCATAGAATTTAGAGAAATTAGAGAATACAAGGGATTCAGGAAAGTCAGGAGATCGAGGGTCCAGGAAATTCAAGGTATTCAGGAAATACAAGGAATTCAAGAAATTCAAGGAATTCAGGAAACTCAAGGAATTAAGGGAATTCAGGAAAGTCAAGAGTTCCCGAGAATTGTAGAAATGCAGGAAATACAGGTGATTCCAGGAATTCAGGTGATGCAGAAAATTTAGGGAATTCAGGAAATTCAAGGTATGCTGGAAATTCAGGGAATTCGGGAAATTCAAGGTATTCAGGAAATTCAAGAAATTCAGAAAACTTTAGAAAGTCAGAAAATTCAATGTATCCAGAACATTCAATGGATTCAGGAAATTTCAGAAATTGTGGGAATTGGAAGAATTCAAGAAATTCAAAAAATTCAGAGGATTTAGGGAATTCAATTAATTCAGGAAATTCAAAGAATTAAGGAAATTGGATAAACCAAAGTTTTTGGATTATTCAAAGAATTTCAGGAAAAGTAGAGTATTTAAGGAATTAAGGTATTTCCCAGAATACAGGGAAATCAGGGAATCAAGACAATCAAATAAATAAAGAGGATTCAGGAAATTCATGTGATTGAGGAAATTTAAGAAATTCAAGAAATTCAAGGTATTCAGGAAAATAAAAAAATTCAGGAAATTCAAGGAATTCAGAAAATTCATAAAATCAAGGATATTCAAGAAACTCATAGAATTCAGGAAATTCAAGAAATTCAAGGAATGCAGGGAATGCAACGAAGCCAGGAAATTCAATTGATTCAGGAAATTCCAAGAATTGTGGAAATTGAAAAGCTTCAAGAAATGCAAAGAATTCAGAGCATTGAGGAAATTTGATGAATGCAAGAAATTCAAAGAATTAAGGGAATTTGATAAAGCAGAGATTTTGAATTATTCAGAGAATTTCAGGAAACGTAGAGCATTTAAGGAATTTAGGAATTCCACAGAATCCAGAAAATTCAAGGTATTCAGGAAATTCGAAGAGTTCAAGAAATTCAGGAAATTCAGGGAATTCATAGAATTCTGGTAATTCAGGTGATTGTGGGAATTTAGGGAATCCAGGAAGTACAAGGTATTCAGGAAATTTATGGAAATCAGGTAATTGAGAAAATTGAGGATATTCAGGGAATTCATACAAACCCGGAAATTCAAGGAATTCAGAAAATTTAAGGAATTCGGATTTCTTAAAGGAATTTGAAGCCATCAGGATATTCAAGGAATTCACAATGTAAAGAAATTAAGAGATTTCACAATTTCAGAGAATTTAATACACTCAGGAATTCAAAGCATTTTCAATTCATGAAATTTAAAATATTAAGGAAATTCAGTATATTGATGGAATTTCAGGAATTTAGGTAATGCAGAATATTTAAGGATTTCAGAGAATTCAAAGATTTAAGGGATTGTCAAGTTTTTCAGGAATTCACGGAATTCAAACTATTCAAAAAAATCGAACAAATTCAAGAATGTTCTGTATTACAGAGCGTTTAGGAAAGGTTCAGAAAATTTCAGGAATTGAGAGGATTCAAGAAATTCAGAAGATTTAGGGAATTCAAGAAATTCAGAATATTCAAAATATTGGGAGATTTCAGGAATTCGAAACCTTCAAAGAATTCAGGAAATTCAGAATATTCAAGAATTTCAGAGAATTTAAGGGTTTCATAAAACTTGAAGAGAGCAGATAATTTATGGAATTCAGAGATTTCCAGAAGTCAACAGTTTGTCAGGAATTCAGAATTTTCAGGAATTCAGAGACTTCCAGAAATTCAGAGGTTTTCAGACATTTATAAAGTTCAAGGAATTCAAGGATTTTAGAAAAATGAAAGAAATTTGTGCGTTTTTGAGCAATTGAAGAATTCATCGAATTTTGGGAATTCAAAATACTCAAAGATTCCAGAAAATTCATAATGTTCAAGAATTTCAGGGAAACTCGAAATAAAGGATTTCACTGAATTAAAGCAATTCGGAAAATTCTAGACATTCAGGAAATCCCAAGAATTCCAGAATTTCAGAGAATTCTGAATTTATGAGGAATTCAAAATATTCAAGAAATTCTCGAATATAGAAGATTCAAAGATTTTCAGGGATTTGAGAAAATTCATAGCGATACCACGCTGAAGACACCAGTTTTCGTGAGATCACTGAAGTTAAGCAGTGTTGGGGGCGGTTGATACTTGGATTGGTGACCGTTCGGGAATACTGCGCGCTGTTGGCCCGTCGTGGGTGTGGTGAGCCCACACATTTAGTTATTCACTACAAGAAACTATCCGCCTAGATACTTTACCCGCAGCTCATTCAGCAATTTCTGGTGAAACACCAGAAATTGCACACAACAATTCAAGTATCCTCTAAAAGCTTCTATAGGCTTCCAAAGAGGCGTACTTAGAATGGGATATCATCTTCATTGACTAGCGTTAATTTTTACTTCTATTAACCACATGGTCGGATAGTTTCCGGCCAGATCTCGTAGAATTAAACTAAACTCGGAACAATCACATCAGTTCCTTCATAAAATAAAAAAAAAATCACTAAAAGAACATCTCTCTGATAGAGATTCAATACGCCCAGTTTTTACTCGCGTGATAAAACAGATCGTCAACGCTTATCTCTTTTTTTATTGTGAAGAATACCAAGCGGATCTGAATCGGTAAAACAGAGTGGCCGTTTATGATTTTTCTATTGAAGCGTAACTAGGTGGCACGCGAGTTGGCATGGGTAATAAAGTCGTTTACGCGGCAACTAACCGCACCGCGCGCTCAGCCCGGGCTGCGTGCGTTTACCGTTTACTATCTGCGTTACAACCGGTCGTATACATAAATCGCTTTACGATCTGTCGCTAAAAACGGATTTCATGCGAAAGTAGGTGCATTCGCATGGCGGCGCGAATTTATTTCGCGAGCTGATAACTCGACATTTTTCATTTGATTGTCTTTACTTTTATTCTTTGATCGTTGAGACATCGAGAATCGTGCCTCGTTAGAAAAAGAGGGCACAGCTAGCTCTTCTTCTCGCCACTTCAAGCTCCTTCTTTCCCTGGCGTCTTGCAAGTATCGCATTTAACGAGCAAGTAAAGCTCGGTTCTTTAAGGGGCAAACAAATCGCGAGAAATGTGTGTAAGTCTCGTAAATTGTCTTGTAGATCCGGAATAATGAGATGAAGCAGAGTGAGGAAAAAGAGTTTTTCAATAAACAAATTTCATACAGTTATTTAACATGAAAAATCACAGGGCGACGGAGGGGAGGGGGTGGGGCTAAAGCAGTTTTGCCGCACATGTACAAAAAACGACGAGCGACCTCACAGTTAGGAACCGTCCATAAACTACTTACCAATATGAGGAGGGGAGGGGGTGCTACAAACTGCAAATCATAATAGGGGGAGGGGGTCCTCAGGCAATTTTGTCTGATCTGTTCGAAAAATAATTAGTGCCCCAGCATTCAATGGTCGTCCATAAGCAACGTTGACAATATGAGGAGGGGACAATTTGGCGCCAAAAACTACAATTAATGACAGGGGGAGGGGCGCCAAAGTAGTTTTGCCTCACGTGTTCGAAAAATGATTAGCGCCCTCACGGCTAGGCGTCGTCCACAAACTACTTATCAGTATGAGGAGGGGAGAAGGTGCCAAAAACTGCAGATTCTAAGAGGGGGAGGGGGTGCTAAAGCAGTTTCATCCATTCAAGGGTCGTCAATGAATAACGTTACCAATATGAGGAGGGGAGAATGTGGCGCGAAAAACCACAATTGATGACAGGGGGAGGGGCGCCAATGCAGTTTTGCCCCACATGTTCGAAAAATGATGAGCGTTCCTACAGTTAGGGGCCGTGCCCATAAACTACTTACCAATACGAGGGAGGAGGGGTTGCTATAAACTGCAAATGATAACAGGGGGAGGGGGTGTCGAAGCAGTTTCGCCTGACCTCTTCAAAAAAATATTGGTGCCCCTGCATTCAGGGGTCGTCCATAAACTACCTTACTAGTTTAAGCGAAGGTGGGGCTGGCACTAAAAGGTGTGATCGTTAACAGGGGGAGGGGGTGTCATTACAGTTTCGCTTGATCTGTTCGAAAGATAATTGGCACCCCTCCAGACATGAGCCTTCCATGAACAACGTTACCAATAGGAGAGGAAATGTGAAGGCCAAAGTCCACAAATGATAACAGGGGGAGGGGGTGCGGAAGCAGTTTCGCCCTATCCGTTCAAGAAATTAATAATACCCCTGCATTCAGGGGTCGTCCATAGACTACGTTACAAATGTGAGCGGCGGAGGGGGAGACACTAGAAAATACGTTTGATAACAGGGGAGGGGGGCTGAAGCAGTTTAACCCAACCTGTTCCAAAAACGATTGGCACCCCCCGCTTATTATGAACATTTCATGAATTACGTTAGCAATATGAGGAGGGGAGAAGATGGCGCAGGAAGCTACAATTGATAATATGGGGAGGGGGGCTAGTTTTGCCTGACCTGTTCGAAAAATAATTGAAGCCCCTGAATTTAGGGGCTGTCCATAAACTACGTAACCAATTTGAGGGGGAGGAAGGTGATACCAAAAACTACAACTGATAACCTGGTAGGGGGAGGGGCTTAAGAAGTTTAGGCCGAAATATTGGAAAACTGATTGGCACCCTTGTATTTAGGGGCTGTTCCTAAACATGTCGTCAATTTGAAGGGGGAGGGGGTGGCACGAAAAACTGCTGTTGGTAACAAAAGGAGGAGAGGGGGTCTCTGAAAGTAACTTTAAAAACTTAGATAACTTTTAGTACGTTTCCTTATGATAAATTTAAAAAAATTTTGCAAAATCACTTTTATATTTCTGAAGTCACATTCTTCTCCCCATTCCCCTCTTTTCCCTTTTTTGAGAGAATTGTTCCTTTTTCTTCTGTTTTCGAGAAATTTCTCTTTTTCCTGGCTCTCAGTTCTTCTTGTTCCGTTAAATAGTCTATTATTTGGTTGAAAATTAATTTTTCAATTGAAAGCCTGACAACTTCATTTTTGTTTGATAATTCATCCTTTTCAGATTTCTAGAGAGAATTCAAGTAATTCAAGGAAATCAAAATAATCACAGAATTCCAGTGCGTGGGCCTGAAATTGGAAGATTTTTATAAAAGGGCCAGATAATGCGTTTGTTTTGTCCCTTTCTTGGAATATTTGAGGATTTAGGAAAATTCGAGGAATGAAGACAATTCGAAGAATTCGGAGAATTCGAGGAATTCAGAAAATTGAAGGAATTCAGAGAATTAAAAATATTCTCAGAATTTAGAATAATCCAAAAACTCAGGTAATTCGGGTCATTTAGTTAATTCAATTAATTTAGAGAATTCAAAGAATTAAGGCACTTTAGGAAATTCTTAAACTTCAAAGATTTTATGGAATTCAAGAAATTCTGAGAATTCTGAGAATTCCAAGAATTAAGAAAATTTCAGCAATTCAGAGAATTTAACGATTAGGTAAAATTGAAGAAATTCTGAGAATTCAAGGAATTCAAAGTATTCAAAAAACTCATGAAAATAAAAAATAACGGGAAATTCAGAACCATCAAGGATTTCAGGGAATTCAAACAGAATTCAAAGAATTCAAGAAATTCAAGAAATTCACAGATTTCAAGAAATTCACAGATTTCAAGGAATTCACAGGATTCAAGGAATTCACAGAATTTGAGGAATTCACAGATTCAAGAAATTCACAGATTTCAAGAAATTCATAGAATTCAGGAAATTCACAGAATTCGAAGAATTTATGCAATTCAAGCAATTCAGAGAATTGAGGGCATTTGGAGAATTCATGGAATTAAAAGAATTCATAGAATTCAAGTAATTTGAAGACTTCAGGGAATTCAAGAAATACAGAAAATTAAAAGAATTCCGAAGATCTAAAGAATTCCGACGAATCAAGGAATTCAAATAATTCAAGGAAATCGGATAATCAGAAAAATTCAAAGAACTCAAGAAATTCAGAGAATTGAAAGAATTTGGAGAATTCCGAGAATTTTGAAAATTCAGAGAATTCAGATAATTCGGAGGATTCAGAGAATTCAGAGGATTCAAGGAATTCAAGGAGTTTATAGAATTCAAGTAATTAAAGAAATTCAGAGAATTCCAGAAACAGAGAAAATTAAAAGAATTCCGAAGATCTGAGGGATTCAAAGAATTCAAAGAATACCAATAAATCAGAGAATTCAAGCAATTCAAAAAATTCAAGAGATGTAGAGAATTTGAAGAAATGCGAGAATTCAAGAAATGCAGTTAACTCAGTGTATTCAAAGAATTCAAGGAATTCGAAGATATCAGAGAATTCAAGGAATTCAAGGAATTTTGAGAATTGACAGAATTTAAGGAATTCAGAGAATTCAAGAAATTCACAGACTTCAAGAAATTCACGAAATTCAGGAAATGAACAGAATTCAAGAAATTCACAGAATTCATGAAATTAACAGAATTCAAGAAATTCACAGAATTCAAGGAATTCAAGAAACTCAGAGAATTAAGGGCATTTGGAGAATTCAGAGAATTCGAAGAATTCGTAGAATTTAAGTAATTTAAGGATTTCAGAAAATTCAAGAAATACAGAAAATTAAAAGAATCCCAAAATCTAAAGAATTTAAAAGAATCAAGGAATTCAAATAATTCGAAGATATCGGTCAATCCAAAAATTCAAAGAATTCAAGAAATTCAGAGAATTAAGAGAATTTGAAGAATTCAGAGAATTCCGAGAATTCGGAAAATTCACATTAGTCAGATAATTCGGAGGATTTAGAGAATTCAAAGAATTCAACAAATTCAAGGAGTTTATAGAATCTAAGTAATTGGAGGAATTCAAGAGATGTAGAGAATTTGAAGAATCGCAAGAATTCAAGAAATGCAGTTAACTCAGTGTATTCAAATAATTCAAGGAATTCGAAGAATTCTGGGAATTCAAGGAATTTAGAGGATTTAGAGAATTTACAGAATTCAAGGAAATCACAGAATTCAAAAAATTCTCTGAATTCAAGAAATTAACAGAATTCAAAAAATTCACAGAATTCAAGCAATTCAAGCAATCCAAGCAATTCAGAGGATTAAGGCATTTGGAGAATTTAGAAAAGTCAAGGAATTCAAGGAATTCATAGAATTCAAGTAATTCAGGGATTTCAGAGAATTCAAGAAATACAGAAAATCAAGAACTCAAGACATTTGGAGAATTAAAAGAATTCAGATAATTCAGAGCATTCGGGTGATTAAAAGAATTCTGTGGTTTCGAGGAATTCAAGGAATTCATAGAATTCAAGTAATTTAAGGAATTCAAGTAACTTAAAGAATTCAGAGAATTCCATAAATACAGAAAATTGGAAGAATTCCGAAGATTTAAGGAATTGAAATAATTCAAAGAATACGAATAAATCAGAGCATTCATGGAATTCGATGAATTCAGAGAATTCAAGGGATTCGAAGAATTCGAAGATATCAGGGAATTCAAGGAATGCAAAGAATTCAAGGGCTTTACAGAATTCGAGGATTTCACAGAATTCAAGGAATACACAGAATTTATGGAATTCACAGAATGCAAGAAATTCACAGAATTCAGTGAATTCGCGGAATTCGAGGAATTCACAGAATTGAAGAAATTTACATAATTCAAGAAATTCACAGATTTCAAGAAATTTATAAAATTCAGGAAATTCATATAATTCAAGGAATTCAAGCAGTTCAAGCAATTCAAGCAATTCAGAGAATTAAGAGCATTTGTGAATTCAGAGAATTCAGGGAATTCAAAGAATTCATAGAATTCAAGTAATTCAACGATTGCAGGGAGTTCAAGAAGTACAGAAAATTGAAAGAATTCCGAAAATCTTAAGAATTCAGATGAATCAAGGAAATCAAATAATACAAAGAATTCAAAGGAATCAGAGAATTCAAAGAATTCAGAGAATACAAAAGAGACAAACAATTCAAGTAATTCAGGGAATTCGAAGAATTCAGAGAATTCAAGGAATTCACAGAATTCAAGAAATTCAGAGAATTCAAGAAATTCAGAGAATTAAGGCATTTGGAGAATTTAGAAAATTCAAGGAATTCAAGGAATTCATTGCATTCAAGTAATTCAAGGATTTCAGAGAATTCAAGAAATACAGGAAATTAAAAGAATTCCGAAAATCTAAAGAATTTAGTTGAATCAAGGAATTCAAATAATTCAAAGAAATCAGATAATTCAAAGAATTGAAAGAACTCAAGACATTCGGAGAATTAAAAGAATTCAGATAATTCAGAGTATTCGGGGGATTGAAACAATTCTGAGGTTTCAAGGAATTCAAGGAATTTATAGAATTCAAGTAATTTAGGGATTTCAAGTAACTTAAGGTATTCAGAGAATTCCAGAAATACAGAAAATTGAAAGAATTCCGAAGATCTAAGGAATTGAAATAATTCAAAGAATACGAGTAAATCAGAGAATTCAAGGAATTGGATGAATTCAGAGAATTCAAGGAATTCGAAGAATTCGAAAATATCAGGGAATTCAAGGAATGCAAAGAATTCAAGGAATTCAAGGAATTTACAGAATTCGAGGATTTCACAGAATTCAAGGAATACACAGAATTTATGGAATTCACAGAATTCAAGAAATTCACAGAATTCAATGAATTCGCGGAATTCAAGGAATTCACAGAATTCAAGAAATTTATATAATTCAAGAAATTCACAGATTTCAAGAAATTTATAAAATTCAGGAAATTCATATAATTCAAGGAATTCATGCAGTTCAAGCAATTCAAGCAATTCAGAGATTTGTGAATTCAGAGAATTCAAAGAATTCAGAGAATTCAAGTAATTTAAGGATTTCAGGGAATTCAAGAAGTACAGGAAATTAAAAGAATTCCGAAAATGTAGAGAATTCAGATGAATGAAGGAATTCGAATAATTCAGAGAATTCAAAGGAATCAGAGAATTCAAAGAATTCAGCGAATACAAAAGAGTCAAACAATTCAAGTAATTCAGAGAATTCGAAGAATTCAGAGATTTCAAGGAATTAGGAAAATTCTAGGAATTCAGAGAATCTTCCTTGAATTCAGAGAATTCAAGAATTTCAGAAAATTCAAAGAATTCGAAGAATTCAGAAAATTTCATAAATGGAATTGTCTACCGTATATATTGTCTACTTTGAGTACAATTGCGCCATTCGAATGCGTAGGCTAGTCACGCCCGCACGTACGATACCGGAGTATAGGTACATAAACAGCTACGTAAAAAGCTTTACGCGTAGGTGTGCAGGTACCCACAGCATGAAAATCTACGAACCGATGACTGTCCAAATTCATACAGTATCGTTCTCACTCACAACTTTTTCGCACCTTCTGCAATAAAATAATTAAATGATAATACATTTTTAATAATTCATTTAATAGTAATTTTATTTATTTATTTAATTACTTTCAATATTCATAATAGAAGTAATTCAATTAGAAATTAATAAACAATCAACTTCCAGGTCGAGCTAACGAATTCAATGATTCAATTCAATTGTTTTCAGAAAATTGCTTTCTTTTTAAATTGAATTCAACTGGTTGAAAATTTATTCTTCCGTTGTTGTTAAATCACATTTGTGTCCAATAGTCACATCAGTTTGTCTTTTCGTTTCAAAAATTCAATAATTTGTTAAAAAATTAATGTATTTCGCTAAAAATTATTATTATTTTTTTTAATTAACTTTTTTTCTATCTGAGAATGTAAGTATTCCACTAGGAATCTGTATTAAAAAGGAATCTTTTTTTATCTCTCTAGTAGCTTATTGGTAGAGCACCTGACCGGCAATCGGTTGACCTGGCGTTCGAATCCCAGCCGAGCGAAAGGAGCAGATCTTTTTTTCTGAATAAATTTAATTTTAAAATTGTATAAACTCTTCCAGCGCAAGTGTCTGAAGCGCAATTGTATCCAGCGCCGGTGTCTCAAGCGCAATTGTCTCTGGTGCAAGTTTCTTCAGCGCAGGTGTTTCAAGCTCTTAAGCGCAACCACCTTGGTTGAATAATTGTTATCGTTCAAAAGTGAAAACTTGTTTTTTCCTCCTATCAGTGAATTGAGGGGGAGGCTTCAAGTCCACTAGACATTTTTCTCCAAACCCACCACAACTGTTTTCATCTCGTTCTCCTTTCAAAAACTCTTTCCCAGTTTTGCATGAAGTGAAAGAATCAAGCCAAAAAGTGAAAAATTCCCGAACCTAGCTAGTGACTAAAGTGGAAATGCGGAAGTTTGGTTGATTGAGGGAGGGTTATGGTGCGTAGCGATGGGATGCCATGGCATTAGGTGGAATGGGTTAGCGGGAGCCAGAGCGTGCGGGGGCGTATAGCGAGGGTACCCATGGAGACGCGCAAGCGCATTTTGGTGAAAACCCTCAAACCTAGCCCTTCAGTCTATTCAGCCTCCCCCTGCCAACCTCCCTGGCCGACTCTCCCCCGTTAATACGCACTAAACACCCCATAGACCCTATATAGACAGACAGGCTTTAGAACAGAAGACGCGTGTTTACCGGCCGAACTACCCAAAACCCAGCCTAAATAGGAGTTGGGTTAACATTGCACCCTCTGTCACCCTAGAAGCACCCACCTTCTCTAAAGGAATCTTAACTACCTTAAGTACCTAGTTACTGGATGCTAGGTCCTTCCACTTCCATTCTTCGAAATCTATGTCTCAGAAATGTCGATAAGTGAGTAGATTTTGTGTGAAAAAATTACACCTGCGCGCAATACAACTGCGGTTAAGACACTTGCGCTGACGACACTTGCGCCTAAGGCACTTACGGTTAAGACACTTGCGCCTAATGCACTTACGGTTAAGACACTTGCGCCTAAGGCACTTACGGTTAAGACACTTGCCAACTTTAGATGCTTCTATCTCGAGAAACTTTTTTTCCAGAACCCAGCCAAACTAGGAATTGGGTGAAAATATGCACCCTCTGCCACCCTAGAAGCACCCACCTTCTCTAAAGGAATCTCAGCTACCTTAAGTACCTAGTTACTGGATGCTAGGTCCTTACACTTCTATTCGTCGAAACCTATGTCTCAGAAATGTCGATGAGTGAGTAGATTTTGTGTAAAAAAATTACACCTGCGCTCAAGACACCTGCGCTTAAGGCACTTGCGTTGAAGACACTTGCGCCTAAGGCACTTACGGTTAAGACACTTGCTAACTTTAGATGCTTCTATCTCGAGAAACTTATTTTCCAGAACCCAGCCAAACTAGGAATTTGGTGAAAATATGCACCCTCTGCCATCCTAGAAGCAGTCACCTTCTACAAAAGAAGGTACCTCAAGTACCTCGATGTTAGATTCTAGGTCTATCAACTTCCATTCTTCGAAATTATGGATTTTGTTTTAGTTTCGATCGGAAATCATGATTGACTGTATGCTTTATCTGTTGACTTGAGCTTAAGACACCTGCACTGCAGACACTTAATCTTAAGACACCTGCGCTGACGAAAATTGCGCCTAATATACTTGTACTTGAAACATCTGCGCCGAAGAAACTTGCACTAAAGACACTTGCGCTTGAGACCCTGGCGCTGAATACAATTGCGCTTGTGACACTTGCGCTTGAGACACCGGCGCCGAAGACACCTGAGCTTAAGACACATGCGCTGCAGGCACTTGAACTCAAGACACTTGATCTCAAGACACCTGCGCTTACGACAATTGCGCTTAAGACACTTGAGCTTAAGACACTTGCACTAGAGCCACTTGATCTTAAGACACATGCGCTGACGACAATTGCGCTCAAGACACTTGAGTTTGAAACACCTGCGTAAAGATACTTGCACTAAAAACACTTGCGCTTAAGACACTTGCGCTGGAAATAATTGCGCCTGAGACACTTGCGCTTAAGACACTTGCGGTTGAGACACTTGCCAACTTAGGATGCTTCTTTCTAGAAAAGCTGATTTTTTGGAATTGCAACTTCAAAAGTTCCCTGGTGACACATTTTTGAAACTAGAATGTTCATCCAGGGCCTAAAATCTCGTGTTTTTATCCGGCTGTATCTTCCCATACGTAACTTCATACTGACAAAGTTTCCTGTGAACCGTCAAATATCATTGAGAATTATTTTGATTTACATTGAATTTCGATTCTTGGATTCTACGAATTCCCTGGATTCTGTCAATTCTTGAATGCTTGAATTCTTGATTCTTGAATTCTTGAATTCTTCATAGATTGTGAATTCTCCGAATACCCTGATTCCTTAAATTCTTCGAAATCCTTCAATGTTATTGCACAAATTCTTTGAATTCAAAGAATTTCAGAGAATTCAAGAAATTTTGAAAAATTCAAAGAAATGAATTCCCTACATTTCATCAAATTCCTGAATTCTTTGAATTCTTTAAATGCTTCGAAATCGCTAAAATTCTCTTGTATTCCCTAAAATGTTTGGATTCTCTGAATTTCCTGGATTCCTCGATTCTGAATTCTCTAAATTCCTGAAATGCCCTGAAATCCTGGAATACTTTCAATTTCCTGAATTTTTCGAATTCTCTGAATTTATGGAAATCCTTGAGTATTCTGAATTTCCTGAAATTTTCCAATTATTTTGGAATCATGAAATTCTTTTGAATTCCCCTGATGATCTAAAACCTCATAAATGCTTTGAATTCATTAAATTCTTTGACTTTTTTTTAATATGCTGTTATACTTGAATTTTCTGAATTCCTGGAAATTTTTGCATTCTCTAAAGTGATTGAAATCCTCAAATTCTGAAATCAATCTATTTGATTCATTTGAATTCCTTCATCATTTTGGAATCGTTGAATTTCAGGTAATCCTCAGAATTGAGATAATACCATGAATTCAGAGAATTTAGTTCAATTAGGGAATTCCATAAATTCAAGGAATTCAGACAATTTAACGGATTCGGAAGAATTTGATGAAATTGCAAAGGGATGTTCCTTCAGTCATTTCTATTGATTTTTTTGTTTCCCCAAATACGACAATATTGGATAATCTGAATCTGGGTAGGTCCTCGTAGTTAGAACATAATTTTTGAACCGTGGAACCTTTCACCCTATCCCGCAGTACTTTCTGAGATAATACAAAATAAACTGAATCTGGGCATATAATCTTAGGTCGCAAATAGTTTTCAGAAATATCGAACTTCCACCTTATCCTACAGTCACTTGTAAGAAATAAAATAAATAATAAATGAATAATTTTTAAATGAAATGAATCTGGGCATGTCCTTGTAATTCGGACATCTTTTCGAAAACATGAAATATGAATCTGGGCATGGGCTCGTAGTGGAGACATCATTTTTGGAAACTTGGAACCTCCCCTAACAGCTCGTAATAGCTTCTGAGACACTGATATGGAATATTCTGAATTTGGGTAGGTTCTCGTAGCCAGAAAATTATTTTTACAAATATGGAAGATCCTCCCTTATCCCCAAGTATATTCAGAGGTAATATGAAATATTATGAATCCGGGTAGATACTTGCGGTTAATATAATGCAAAATAGTCTGAATCTGGGCAGGTGCTTATAGTTAAACAATCATTTCCAGAAATGTGGAACATTCTCCTTTATTCTGAATCAAATTTTGAGATAATTTGGAATATTATGAATCTGGGTAGGTCGTTGTAGATAATACATAATACAGAATAATCTGGATCTGGGCAGGTGCTTATAGTTAAAAAATCATTTCTGGGCACGTGGAACATCCTCCATTATTCCGCAGTAATTTGTGAGATAATGTGGAATATTCTGAATCTGGGTAGGTCCTTGTAGATAATAGATAATATAGAAGAATCTGAATCTGGGCAGATGCGTATAGTCAAAAAATCATTTCTGGGCACGTGGAACAACCTCCATTATTCCGCAGTAGCTTGTGAGATAATATGGAATATTCTGAATCCGGGTAGGTCCTTGCAGATAATACATAATACAGAATAATCTGAATCTGGGCAGCTGCTTACAGTTAAACAATCATTTCCGGAAACGTCGAACATCCTCCATTATTCCGCAGTAGTTTGTGAGATAGTATGGAATATTCTGAATCAGGGTAGGTCCTTGCATTTAATACATAATACAAAATAATCTGAATCTGGGTAGCTTCTCACAGTTAAAAATAATTTCCGGAAACGTGGAACATCTTCTCTCGCCAAGCAGTAGTTTGAAAAATTTTCAAAATGAAATATGGAATCATGTGAATCTGGGGAGGTGGTCCTGATGAGAAAATCGTTTTTGGTGATAAGGCGGCCTTGGGCATGAAATCGGCGATATCGATAGCGTGAAAATCGAATGCTCTTGTCGGTGTTCGTGGAACGCGGGGTCTCTGGGCTAATGGCATGCAAGTGAGCGCCCGCCAGTTGTTCCCTTTTCCCCTCGCCTTTGTACGGCACGCTGGTCGATAAGGATTAGCATTTTTATGGGTCTATCTCGCTTACGTGTCACGGTGTTCCGCATGGCACCCAGTTTCTTCTGCTTTGTTCGCACTCTCTACTACCGTGCACGCACTCCGAAGGACTTCTAAGAAAATTCCATCCTACCCACGTCCGGCCTTCTACGAAAAATCGTCAATACTTTCGAGAATACTGGGAAAACTTGGTTCCTATGATTAGCTTCGACACTAACTGCCAGGAAAAGAAAAGTATTTTTTTTTAAAGGAAATTCTAAAGATTTCAAGTTTCAAGGGAATGAGATAAGATGATTCAGAGAGATTAGATAAGATTTTCTTTCCACGTATAGTAAGTTTCTAAGGTGGTTTCAAGAAGTCATTTTTTTCGACAAGTAGCACCCTTGCAAAGTGCTCCGTTAGGTGTTGAAACGACTTCTGATTTTTAGGAGAATTAGGAAAAATATGCATAGGTGTCCTCGAAGTCGATTTTTTTAAATACAATTTTTATTTTATTGAAATCACTCAAAGTTTTGGCAGGATTCGACAAAAGTGTTTAGGGGTCCTTCGAGCCGGATTTTAAATGTAAAATGCTTATTCTTTTTAAATAATTGCGACTAATGGGTTTTTTAGCGTAGACAGGCATAACATTTACTCTTTGAACTCGAGTAAATTAATCGAGTGAATTAATCATGAATTCGCTACAGTTCTTGAATTCGCTAAATTTCTTTTATTCGCTGAATTTATTGAATCTGCTAAATCTCTTGGAT
>CAKNXH010085078.1:0-19292 GCA_932178445.1 Andricus quercusramuli | reverse complement strand
GGGGCTGATTGAACAAATCACACTCTTTCCCTTATCGCAATAAATAACAATTAATTTCAGGGTTCAGTTTTCACCGAGGAAGAATAAATATGCTTGACTAAGAAACCTTTCATCATCTTCTTTATTACTTTCAGTATCTCTTTTTCATAAGTAGTAAAACCCTTCTTTTTCGAGACTGGCTAGAACACTTTTTGCCAATTTTTGTAATTAAAATTCATCTTTTATCAAAATTTGACACTCCTCCCCTCTTCTCTTCTTTCCTCTCCTCTTAAATCTCCTGTTCTGTTGACTTTCCTCTCCTCTCCTCTTGACACTCCTTTTCTCTCCTCTTGATTCTCCTCTACTCTCATTTCGACTTCTCTCTCTTTTTTACTGTGCTCTCTTCTTTTCTAAGTTCTCCTCTCATCCTGACTCACCTTACCTCTTGACTCTCCACTCCTCATGAATCTCCTACCTTCTTCGCTTGACTTCGCTCTCTTCTCCTCTGGACTCTCTTCTCCTCTGGACTCTCATCTCCTCTGGATTATCCTTTCCTCTTGACTCTCCACTCCTTCAGACTCCCCCACTGTCTTCTTTCGACTCTCCTCTCCTCTCTCCTCTTGACTCTCCTCTTCTCTCCTTTTGACTTTTCTCTCCTCTTGAATGTCCTCACTTCTCCTCTGAGCTCTCCTCTCCTTTAGGCTCTCCTCGCCTCTTGACTCACCTTACAACTTGACTCTGCACTCCTCGTGACCCTCCTACCCTCTTTTCTTGACATCCCTCCCTTCTCCTTCAGACTCCCACCTTCTCTGGATTCTCCTTTCCTACTGACTCTCCACTCCTCTAGATTCTCCCACAATCTCCTCTCTCCTCTCGTCTCCTCTAGACTCCTCTTTTCTCTTCTCTTGACTCTTCTCTCCTCTTGAATCTCCAATCCTCTTGATTCTCATACTTTTGGAACTGATTGAACAAATAAAAAATGTTTGATTTTGTTTCAGACCTCACACTCTTTCCCTTATGGCCCTCTTCACACCTGTTTTCGAAAAACTTCCTCCTTTTCTATTTTTTGTTTCTAAATACTATTTTTCGTTGAAAGTAAAATCCTTTCTAATTGAAAAGTTTACAATTAGATTTTTGGTTTGGAACTCATCCCTTTTGGAGGGGTAATGAAGGGAGGAGAATTGGGGGAAATTAGGGGAAGAAAAAAAATAAGGCAGTTTAAAATAAGTCACGTGATTTGAAACGATTTTGATGAGATTTTGAAAATTTCAAGGGATTTCAAAATATGTTTTGAGGGGATCTTTATGGATTTTAGAGGATCTTGAAGATTTCAATCGATCTTAACGATTTTCACGGGATTTCAAAGGATTTCAATTAGATTTGAAAATTTTCAAGGGATTTCCAAATTTGTTATTAGGGGATTTCTATAGATTTGAGAAGATTTTCATCAAATTTGAAATATTTCATTCAATTTCAACAATTTTCACTGTTTTCGAAGGGTTTTGAGGGATTTTAAATAATTTTAAGGTATTTCAAAATAAGTCACGGGATTTCAAAGGATTTCAATGAGATTTGAAAATTGTCAAGGAATTTTCAAATTTTTTATAAGGGGATTTCTATAAATTTGAGAATTTTTTCATCAAATTTCAAATATTTTATTCGATTTCCAAATGCAATCAAAAATGATTCACGGGATTTCAAAAGATTTCAATAAGATTTCATTAATTTCAAGGGATTTCAAAATATGTCTCAAGGGAATTTTTGATGGATTTTAGAGGAATTTTATAAGATTTTGAAGATTTTAAACGATTTTAGCGATTTTCACAGTTTTCAGAGAGCTTTATGGGATTTTAAGAAATTTCAAAAACTCCCGGGATTTCAAAGCATTGAATGAGATTTCGAAAATTTTAAAGTTCTTTAAAATATCAATATTTCAAAGCATTTCAAAATGAGGCACGGAATTTGAAACGATTTTGATGGAATTCTAAAAATTTCGAGGGATTTCAAAATGTGTTTTCAGGGGATTTTTATGAATTTCAGAGGATTTTGAAGATTTCAATCGCAATAACAATTTTTACAGTTTTTAAAGAGTTTCAAAGGATTTTCAGTCATTTCAAAGTAATTCACGGGATTTCAAAGAATTTTGATGAGAATTCGAAAATTTCGAGGGTCTTCGACATAGGTTTCAAGAGGATTTCTGTGGATTTCAGAACATTGTAAATATTTCAGTCGATTTCCATTATTTTCAGTTCTCAAAGGTTTTTAAAGGACTTATGGACTATGGATTTTAAAAGCCTTTTATCGGATTTCAAATATTTTATTCGATTTCAACGATTTTCACATTTTTTAAAGGCTTTTAAAGGACTTATGGGATTTTAAGAGTTTGGAAGGCATTTTAAAATAAGTCATGAGATTTCAGAGGAAATTATTGAGATTTCGAAAATTTCAAAGGAGAACAAAATATTTTTGGGAGGAGTTTCTATGGATTTTAGAGAATTTGTACAGGATTTTGAAGATTTCAATCGATTTCAACGATTTTCATAGTTTTAAGGGATTTCAAGGGATTTCCAAATTTGGCATAATGAGGGGATTTCTATGGATCTTAGAGGATTTAAATCGGATTTCAAAGAATTTTTGGTGATTTTAAGGTATTTAAGAATATGTCACAGGATTTCAAAGGATTTCAAAAAGATTTCGTGAATTTTAAGGAATGTCAAGGTATCCTTTGAGAGGATTTTGACGAATTTTAGAGGGCTTTCACATAATTTATAAATTTTTAAAGTTTTGAAAGGGTTTTAAGGGATTTTTTGGGATTTCGAGGCATTTCAAAATAAGTAACAAAAGATTTCAATGAAATTTTATAAATTTCAAGGGATTTTAAAATATGTTTTAGGGGAATATTGCGGATTTTAGAATATTTCAATGTGGTTTCGAAGATTTTAATTGATGTCCAAAATTTTCACAGTTTTTCAAAGATTTTGAGGGTTTTGAGGGATTTTGTGAGATTTGAAGGCGTTTTAAAATAAGTTACGGGATTTCAAAGGATTTTCATAAGATTTTGTAAATTTCAAAAGATTTAAAAATATTTTTCAAGGTGGTTTTTACGGACTTTTGCAGTTTCGAAAGGGGTTTGAGGGATTTTGAGGAATTTTAAGTGATTTCAAGGTATTTTAAACTAATTAATGTGATTTTGAAGGATTTTAATGAGATTTCGTGAATTTCAAGGATTTCAAAATATCTTTTCAGATGATTCTTAACGAATTTCAGAGGATTTTTATGGGATTTCAAAGTTTTTTGATCGATTGCAAGGATTTTCACAGTTTTAAAGAGTTTTTAAGGGATTTTATGGGATTTCAAAGATTTTTATCAATCTCAAAGATTTTTACAATTTTTTAAGGCTTTTGAGTGATTTTAAAGGATTTTAAGTGATTTCAAGGTATTTCAAACTACTTCATGAGATTTCAAAGGATTTCAATGAGATTTCATGAATTTCAAGGATGTCAAAATATCTTTTCAGACGATTTCAACGAATTTGAGAGGATTTTCATGGGATTTTAAAGTGTTTTGATCGATTGCAAGGATTGTCATGGTTTTTGAGGGTTTTTAAGGGATTTCATGGGATTTCAAAGATTTTTATCAAAATCAAAGATTTTCACAATTTTTGAAGGCTTTTAAGCGATTTTAAAGGATTTTAAGTGATTTCAAGGTATTTCAAACTACTTCATGGGATTTCAAAGGATTTCAATGAGATTTCGTGAATTTTAAGGATGTCAAAATATCTATTGAGATGATTTCAACGAATTTCAGAAGATTTTTATGGGATTTTAAAGTTTTTTGATCGATTGCAAGGATTTTCATAGTTTTCAAGAGTTTTTAAGGGATTTTATAGGATTTCAAAGATTTCTATCAACCTCAAAGATTTTCACAATTTTTGAAGGCTTTTAAGTGATTTTAAGGGACTTTATGTGATTTCAAGGTATTTAAAAATAATTCATGGAATTTCAAAGGATTTTAATGAGATTTGGAAAATGTCAAGGGGTTTCCAAATAAAGTTTATAGGATTTTCAAAGATTTCAATCTATTTCAACGATTTTCACATTTTTCAAAATATTTTAGAGGATTTTAAACATTTAAAAATTTATAACTGTTTTTCTAGGGGTTTGAGGGATTTAATGGGATTTTTATAGATTTTCATCAATTTCAACTATTTTTACAGTTTTTAAAAAATTTCAGGGGATTTTTAGGGATTTTAAATATTTTAATTGATTTCAAAGATTTTTACGGTTCTTCTAGTGCTTTGAGGGATGTCATGAGATTTTTAAGATTTTCATGGATTTAAACTATTTTTATAGTTCTTGATAGGTGTCAAGGGATTTTAAGGGATTTTAATGATTTTCATGCATTTCAACGATTTTTACAGTTTTTAGTGGATTCTAAGTGATTTTTATAGAATCTTAAAAATTTCAATTGATTTTAAATATTTTTACAGTTTTCAAATTGTCATTGGGGGATTTTAAGAGATTTCAGAAGATGAAAAAATATTTAAAAGGATTTTTAAGGGTTTCAAGAGACATAAGGGGTTTTAATGAATAATAATTTCGCAAGATTTATAAGAAAAATCTTGCAAGATTTCGAAATATTTCACAGTTTTCCAAGGATTTTCACCGCTTTTCAGAGTTTAAAAGGAATTTCTACGGATTTCGAAAGACAAGGGATTTTTATGGGATTATAGATATTTCGAAAATTTCATGGAATTAGAAAAAAGTGTTTTTGATGAATTTCGACGCACTTTAGAGGATTCTTATAGGATTTTTAAGATTTTAATTATTTCACAGGATTTCGAAGGATTTTAAAGGATTATAAGGGATTTTTATGGGTTCATTTCCTTGACTCTATATTTATTGGACCTATGTAATGTGACATCTTTTGCACCCTCTCCTCCTCAAAAAAGCTTCACGCAGTTAATGGACACTCCCCAATGAAATCCCCATAATATTAAAAAATAAAATAATCGCTAAAAAATATACTTTCATAAATGTTTTTTGAGAAAGCTCTCCTGATTACAGTTAATTATGTAGATACGCGAATTCCGCAGGTCCATAAGACTTTGGGGTGTGAGTGATCGTAAACCATCGGACACTTTTTTTTTTGTCAGGCGTCGAACTGAAGGGAGGTGCCGGTACGAAATGAAATTAAACGCGTTTCTTTCCCGCATCTCGTTCGTCGACAAAAACGTGCGTGGACATTGGCTCCTTATATCCCATGGGAGCAAACGGGGAATTACGAAGGAGCAGTGGAGGCTCGTTAAAGTCTTCTCCTCAAAGTCCCTCCTTTAAACAAACATTGCAAAAAGTGAGCGAATACTCTTAAGAAGAAGCAAAAACTACCTTCTCGAACAAACAATTAATTTCAGGGTTCACTTTTCACTGAGGAAGAATAAATATGCTTGACTAAGAGACCTTTCATCATTTTCTTCATCACTTTCAGTATCTCTTTTTCATAAGTAGTAAAACCCTTCTTTGTCGAGACTGGCTAGAACACTTTTTGCCCATTTTTGTAATAAAAATTCATCTTTTATCAAAATTTGACTCTCCTCTCCTCTTCTTTCCTCTCCTCTTGAATCTCCTGTCCTGTTGACTCCCCTCTCCTCTTGACACTCCTTTCCTCTCCTCTTGACTCTCCTCTACTCTCCTTTTGACTTCTCTCTTCTTTTGACTTCTCTCTCATTTTGACTGTCCTCCCTTCTTTTCAAAGTTCTCCTCTCATCCTGACTCACCTTACCTCTCGACTCTCGTCTCCTCGTGAATCTCCTACCCTCTCCAGTTGACTTCCCTCTCTTCTCCTCTACACTCTCCTCTCCTCTAGACACTCCTTTTCTCTTGACTCTCTACTCCTTTAGACTCTGCCACCATCTTCTTTCGACTATCCTCTCCTCTCGACTCTCCTCTTGACTCTCCTTTTATCTCCTTTCGACTTTTCTCTCCTCTTGAATATCCCCTCTTCTCCTCTAAGCTCTCCTCTTCTCTTGACTCACCTTAAAACTTGAGTCTGCGCTCCTCATCCTATCTTATTTTCTTGACATCCCTTTCTTCTCTTCTGGACTCTCTTCTCCTCTGGATTCTCCTTCCTTACTGACTCTTCACTCCTCTAGACTCTCCCACGATCTTCTTTCGACTTTCATACCGTCAGAACTCGTCCCTTCTCTCCTTTTGACTTTTATCTCCTCTTGACTGTTTTCTCCTCTCCTCCAGACTCTTCTTTTCTCACATCTCGATTCTTCTCTCCTCTTGAATCTACACTCCTCTTGATCCTCCTACCCTCTTCTCTTAACTCTCCCCTTAACTGTCCTCTCCTCTTCACTCTTCTCTCTTCTTGAGTATCCTCTTCTCTCCTCTAGACTCTCTCCTTCACTTATACTCTGACAGAATAATTTCTCAAAAAGCACTGGAAAGGTTAAGTAATTTCTATCTGAGGTATTTTTTATAAATAGAGACTGATTTAGTAAATTAGAGATCGGTCTAATTTCTGATTTTTGCCAATTTTCGTAATTAAAATTCATCCTATATTTAAATCTTGAACAATTATATTGAAAATTTTGAAGTCCTACCTTCTCCTGGACACTTTTCTCCTGGACTCTCCTTTTGTCTGTCCTCTCCATTTCTCTTGACTGTCCTGTTTTCTCTCATCTCCTCTTCTCTCCTCTCCTATGTTATTGACTCTCCTCTCCTCTTGTCTCTTGTCTCTTCTCTCTCCTTTCCTTGACTTTCTTCTTCTCTTAACTCTCATCTTGACTGTCCTCTCCTCTTCACTCTTATTTCGTCTTGAATGTCCTCTTCTCTCCTCTAGACTCTCTCCCTACTTCTACTGAGCCAGAATACTTCCTCAAAAAGCACTAGAAAGGTCAACTAAGCTCTATTTGAGGTATTTTTTCTAAACAGAGACTGAATTAGTAAGTTGAAGAGACCGGTTTGATTTTTGCCAATTTTCGTAATTATATTCATCTTCTATCGAAATATTGGACCATTTTTGTGGAAATTTTAAAGTCGTCTCTTTTCCTGGACACTTTTCTCCTGTCCTCTCCTCTTGACTGTCCTCTCCACTCCTCCTTGACTGTTCTCTTCTCTCTCATCTCCTCTTCTCTCCACTCCCATTTTCTTGACTCTCCTCTACTCTTGACTCTTCTCTCATTTTTTCTAGACTTTCCTCTTCTCTTCACACTTCCCTCCCATTTTTTCAACTCTCCCCTTGAATTTCCCCTTATCTCCTCCTAACTTTTCTCTCCTCTTGGCTCTCCTATCCTTTTAACTTCTCTTCTCTTCTCCTTGCTCTTATCCTCTTAACTATCCTCTCCACCTTCTTTCAACTTTCCTTTACTCTTCCTTGTCACTATACAGATCCTGTAAAGATTATAAACACTGAATTCCTGCTTTTGTCCAATGTGGGTTCGTCCTTCCGTCAAACTTATTTTCCAGGAAGAGAGAGGTACGGACGTAGGAAGGGGAAGCAAAAAGAGGAGAGAGTGGGAGGAAAAAAATGGTGTAGAGGAGGAAAAGTAGAAGATAGCAGGTAGGTGCGATGAGTCAGGGAAGCGGAAGAAAGGAGAGAGAAGAAATGAAAGGACGATGAGATAGGATCGGAAAGAACAGAATAGGATAAAAAAAGTGATAAGAGAGGAGGAAGTGAGAGGAAGAAGCGGATATTTTTGTTTGAAGGAGAATACGAAGGACATAAATAACCGAATCACCTACTCTCATCTTCTCGTCTCTTGCACAAAACATGAAAAAATCGAGGAGTTTGAGGACCTCAAAATTTAATTTCCAGACAATAATAAACAAATTTCAAATTTGTTAATACACAGAGTCTGTAGAAGATTATGTACATTAAATTCCTGGTTTTGATCACTGTGATTCCGTATGTCCGTCGTACTTTTTCCCTTGGAGTGCCGACGAGGGGAAGTAGTGAGAGGAAGTAAAATAAATGGGAAGTAAAACGAAAGGGAAGGAAAGTAGGTAAGGGAAAGTAGGGGTTGGAGAGTAAGGAGTGAGGATGTAAAAAAGTGTTTGGATGAGGAAATAAGAGAAGGAGGTTAGGGAGAACATGAAAGGGAAGATAGGAATAGTGTGTAAGGGGTGGGAAGTGGACGATATGCTAGGATGGATCGAACAGGATGAGATAGCATTAAATAGGATGGGATAGAATAGGAAAAAGTGGGGATAGAGATGGAGTGAGAGGGTGAATAATAGGGAAAGATGGATAATTTGGATCAATATATTCATACTTCTCTTCTCGTTCATCTGTGCTTCATACTTTTGCCCTGGAAGGGTGGGGAAAAAAATTTCTGCAGGGGGAATTAGAAAGGAAAAAAAGAACAGAAGGAAGTGGTCACGGAAGAAAAAGTAGAAGAGGAAAAGTAAGAATGAGAAACAATGGTGGTGAGTTAGGGCAGAGTAGGGAAAGGGCTTGGGACAAAAAGATAGGATTGAATAGGACAGGATAGAACTAAATAGGGTGGAATAGGATAGAAAAAAGTAGGGGAAGAGATGGAGTGAGAGAGTAACGAAGAGGGTCTACGAGACATCTGTTCTCTTCGCTTCTCTTCTCTTCTCTCCTCTCTTCTCTTCTCTCCTTCGCTATCCTCTTCTACTCTCTTCTCTTCTCATCTCTTCTCTTTTTTTCTCATCCATCTGTCCGTTATAATTTTTTCCTGGGAGGGTGAGGAGGAAATTTTCTGAATGAAGAAGTAGAAAGGAAGAGAAAGAGAAGTATAAAGTGATAAGGGAAGAAGGAGTAGAAGAGGGCAAGTACGAATAGGAAATGATGGTGGTGAGTGAGGGAAGTGTAGAAAAAGGGTTTGTAGTCATGATAAATGATAAATTTTGCTACAACTTAGAGATCTTTTGAATGAAGGAGGAGGGGTGGCATCGACGAACGCCAAAGTTATACGACGGTGCTAACACAGGGTTCGAGGATATCAAAGGGGAATACGAGGGATATCAATCCCCGGATCCACAGACTCAGTACTATACCTATCCGGGACCACGCTTTAGCAGTTCTCAACCACGAAATCCTTCGTTTGAATTTATCGCAGTCGTAACCCGACGATTCCATCCACACTCGCCTTACCCCCTCCTCTCCTATCAACCCACCAGTTTTTCCCAGTTTCCGCTTAGCGGTCCAGATTCTGGATCATAAGGTACCTATAAAAATGAAGAATCCTCGTCCTATTTTCTGAACAGAAAAATGCGGTGAATTTTGAAATAATTCTCATTTTCCTGATCAGAAAAGCTCCTCTTTCTAAATTCCTGGAATTCATCCAAACTTCTTGAAATTCTCTCAATTTTCAGAATTCCTTGCATTATTTTGAATTCGTTGAAATTCCCTAAATTCTATTATTTTCTCAATCCTCGGAAAATGAATTCGTTTAATTTTCTGAATTAGATGGAGTTCGAAGTGATAAAGTGACTTCAGAGAAATTTTGAGAAATTTTGAAATTCTATGAATAGTGTGAAATCCTTGATTTCTCTGAATTGCCTGAAATCCTTGAATCTACTTAAATCCATAAATTTCCTCAAATCTATGAAATTCTTTAAATCCTCGAGTTCTCTGAATTTCAGGAATTCCCTAATTTATTTGAAATTCTGGATTATTTTGAATTTTCTAGAATCCTTAAATTCTCTATAATCTTTGAAATCCCTGAATTTTCCAAATTCTACGAATTACGTGAATTTTATGAATTCTACGAATTCTATGAATTTTATGAATTCCACAAATGTCCTGATTCCCACGAATTCTGTGATTTCTACAAATGTCCGAATTACTGGAATTCTTTGAATTTATCGAATTCCTTGAATTACCCCTATTCTTTGAAATTTCGCCGATTCTCTGAATTTCTACAATTCTTTCAATTCGTCAAATCATTCGAATTTCATAAATTCTTCGATTTCTCTCAATCCCTGAATTCTTTGAATTAGTTGAATTCTTCAGATGACTTGAATTCTTGGGATTACTTTAATTCTTCGAAGTAGCTGAATTATTTAAGATGCTTGAATTTTCAGAATTTCTCAAATTTGTTGAATTCCTTGAACTTTTTTAATTCTCCGAATTTCTTGAATTTTTTAAATTCCTTGGCTTCTTTGAATTTCTTGAATTCTCAGAATTCCTTGAATTTGTTTCCTTGAATTTCCTTGAATTATTTCCTTGAATAATTACATTATACCATTATCTGAGTATTTCCTTGAATTCTTTAAATTTCTTAAATTATCCAAATTTCTAGAATTTGTGGCATTCCGCGAATTCTTCGAATTTCTTCAAATTCTTGAACTATCCAAATTCTTTGAATTCGTTGAGTTCTTCCAGTTTCTCGAATTCTCAAAATTTATTGAATTTGTTAAGTTCCTTGAATTCTTCATATTTCTTGAATTATCCAATTATCTAGAATTTTTGGAATTCCTTGAATTCTTCGAATTTCTTTCATTCCTTGGAATCTCCGAATTTCTTGAATTCATTGAATTCCTTGAATTGTCAGAATTTTGTCAATTCTTTGAATTCTCCGAATTCCTTGGATTTTTTGACTATCTTCAATATCATGAATTCCTTGAATTCTCCGAATTTTATGAATTCGTTGAATTCTTTGAATTTTCCGAATTTTGTCAACTCCTTGAATTCTCAGAATTTCTTGAATTTGTAAACTTCCTTGAATTTCATGAAATCCTTAAATTCTCCGAATTTATAGAATTATTTGAATTCCTGGAATTGCTCGAATTACATGAATTTTATGAATGCGTTGAATTCCTTGAATTCTTCAAATCTTTCGATTTTTCTTAATTTTTTGAATTCTTCGAATTTATTTAATTTCTAGAATTCTTCATATTTCTTGAATTATCCAATTTTCTAGAATTTTTGGAATTCGTTGAATTCTTCGAATTTCTTTCATTCCTTGGAATCTTCGAATTTCTTAAATTCATTGAATTCCTTGAATTGTCAGAATTTTTGAATTCATTGAATTCCTTGAATTGTCAGAATTTCTTGAATTCATTGAATTCCTTGAATTGTCAGAATTTCGTCAATTCTTCGAATTCTTTGAATTCTCCGAATTCCTGAGATTTTTTGACTATCTTCAATATCATGAATTCCTTGAATTCTCCGAATTTTATGAATTTGTTGAATTTTCTGAATTCCTTTAATTCTCCTTATTTCTTGAATTTGTTGAATCCCTGTAATTCATCAAGTCTCTTGAATTCTCCGAATATCTCAAATTTGTTGAATTCCTTGAATTCTTGGAATTCCACGAATTCCTTCAATTCCTTGACTTCTTTGAATTTATTGAGTTCTCAGAACTTCTTGAATTTTCAGAATTTCTTGAATTTTTTGCCTCGAATTTCCTTGAATTATTTCCTTGACTCATTAGTTATTATCTTATTATTTGAGTATTCCCTTGAATTCTTCAAAGTTCTTAAATCATCCAAATTTCTAGAATTTGTGGAATTCCACGAATTCTTCGAATTTCTTGAAATTCTTGAATTCTCGAAATTCGTTGAATTCTTTTAATTGTCCGAATTTTGTCAACTCCTTGAATTCTCCGAATTTCTTGAATTTGTAAACTTTCTTGAATTTCATGAATTCCCTAAATTCTCTGAATTTTTAGAATTATTTGAATTCCTGGAATTCCTGGAATTGCTCGAACTTCATGAATTATATGAATGCGTTGAATTTCTTGAGTTCTTAAAATCTTTCGATTTTTTTCAATTTCTTGAATTTTTCGAATTCCTTGACTTCTTCTAATTTCTCGAAATCTCGGAATTTATTGAATTTGTTGAGTTCCTAGAATTCTTCAAATTTCTTGAATTATTCAATTTCCTACAATTCTAGGAATTACTTGAATTCTTCGAATTCCTTTAATTCCTTGAAATCTCCGAATTTCTTGAATTCATTGAATTCCTTGAACTTTTGGAATTCTCCAAGTTTCTTGAATTCCTTGAATTCTCCGAATTTCTTGAATTTCTCCAATTCCTTGACTTCTTCGAATTTCTTGAATTCTCAGAATTTCTTGAATTTGTTTCCTTGAATTTCCTTGAAAAATTTCCCTGAATCACTAATTATTATATTATTATTTGAGTATTCCCTCAAATTCTTCAAATTTCTTGAATTATTCAAATTTTTAGAATTTGTGGAACTCCGCAAATTCTTCGAATTTCTTGAAATTCTTGAATTTTCCAAATTCGTTGTATTCGTGAAATTCTTTGAATAGTCAGAATTTTGTCAACTGCTTGAATTCTTCGAATTTCTTGAATTTGTTATCTTCCTTGAATTTCATGAATTCCTCAAATTCTCTGAATTCATAGAATTATTTGAATTCCTGAAATTGTTTGAATTTCATGCATCTTATGAATGCATGTAATTACTTGAATTCTTGACTTCCTCGAATTTCTCGAATTCTGAGAATTAATTGAATTTTTGAAGTTCCTCGAATTCTTCACATTTCTTGAATTATCCAATTTTTTAGAATTTTTGGAATTCCTTGAATTCTTGGAATTTCTTTAATTCCTTGCATTTTCCGGCTTTGTTGAATTTGTTGACTTTCTTGAATATCAAGAATTTCTTGAATTCCTTGCATTCTTTGAATTCTTCAAATTTTTTGAATTCCGTGATTTCTCCCAAATTCTTGAATTTTTCGAATTCTTTGAATTTATTTAATTCCTTGAATTATCCAAATTTCTAGAATTTGTGGAATTCCGCAATTTCTTCGAATTTCTTGAAATTCTTGAATTTTTCAAATTCGTTGAATTCTTCAAATTCTTTGAATTGTCCGAATTTTATCAACTGCTTGAATTCTCCGAATTTCTTGAATTTGTTAACTTCCTTGAATTTCATGAATTCCTTAAATTCTCCGAATTCATAGAATTATTAGAATTCCTGGAATTGCTTGAATTTCACTAATCTTATGAATGTGTTTAATTACTTGAATTCTTGACTTCATCGAATTTCTCGAATTCTCAGAATTAATTTAATTTTTTAAGTTCCTCGAATTCTTCACATTTCTTGAATTGTCCAATTTTTTAGAATTTTTGGTATTCCTTGAATTCTTTGAATTTCTTTAATTCCTTGAATTTTCCGGCTTTGTTGAATTTGTTGACTTTCTTGAATATCAAGAATTTCTTGAATTCTTGGAATTTTATGAATTCGTTTGAATTCCTTGAATTCTTTGAATTCTTCAAATTTTTTGAAATCCTTGATTTGTCCCAAATCCTTGAGTTTGTCGAATTCTTTGAATTTCTTTAATTCCTTGAATTATCCAAATTTCTAGAATTTGTGGAGTTTCGCCAATTCTTCGAATTTCTTCAAATTCTTTAATTTTTCAAATTCGTTGAATTCGTCAAATTCTTTGAATTGTCCGAATTTTGTCAACTGCTCGAATTCTCCGAATTCTCCGAATTTCTTGAATTTTCTAACTTCCTTGAATTTCATGAATTCCTCAAATTCTCCGAATTCGTAGAATTATTTGAATTCCTGGAATTGCTTGAATTTCATGAATCTTATGAATGCATTTAATTACTTGAATTCTTGACTTCATCGAATTTCTCGAATTCTCAGAATTAATTAAATTTTTTAAGTTCCTCAGATTCTTCACATTTCTTGAATTATCCAATTTTTTAGAATTTTTGGAATTCCTTGAATTCTTTGAATTCCTTGAATTCTTTGAATTTCTTGAATTCTTTGAATTCTCCGAATTTCTGGAATTTGTTGACTTTCTTGAATATCAAGAATTTCTTGAATTCTCGGAATTTTATGAATTCGTTTGAATTCCTTCAATTCTTTGAATTCTTCAAATTATTTGAATTCCTTGATTTCTCCGAAATTCTTGAATTTGTCGAATTCCTTGAATTTCTGAATTTCCTTGACTTTTTCGAATTTCTTCAATTATCCGAATTTCTTGAAGTTTTGGAATTCCTTGAAATCTTCGAATTCCTCGAATTTCAGAGAATAGTAGTCAAGGATTTGAGGGATTTGAGAGATTTTCAGAAATTCATAGTTTTCAGATTATGCAAGAAATTCAAAAAATTTTAGGAATTTCAGAGATTTCAGAGCATTTAGGGAAATCAAATAATTGAAGAAATGAAAGCAATTGAAGGATTTCTAAGAATTTTAAGAATTCGAAATATTTGAAGAGCTTAGGAAATGCAGAATATTAAATATTATAAATTTCCCAAATGCTAGTAATTCTCTGAATTCTGAGAATTTCCTCATTTTGCTGAATTTGTCTGCAATTCTTGATTTCTCTGAATTCCCGGAATTCTGTGAATTTCAGGCAATTCAGAGTATTTAGGTAATTCAAGAAATTCAAACAATTTAGGAAATTTGAATAGTTTAGGAAATTCAGTAAACTCAAAGAATTCAGAGCATTTCCAGAATTCAATGAATTCAGGAAATTCAAGAAATTCAGGAAATTTAAGAAATTGAGGAATTTCAAGAATTTCACGAAATTAGATAGACCAAGGATTTCAGATAATTCAGGGAATTTGAGGGATTTAAGGACATTTAGGAAATTGATGTATTTCCTGGAATTCCAAAAATCCAGAAGATTTGAGGAATTTCAAAGACTTAAGGAAAGAAGGTATTCAGCAAATTCAAGGAATTCACGAATTTCAGGAAATTAGGAGATTTTCAGGAATTTTATAAAATTTGTTGACAATTTGAAGGAATTTTGAGGATTTCAAAGTCTTGTCTGATTGAATTTTAGACGAAAAAAATTCTCTATTGTTATTACTTTCAATAAAATATTTTCAAATGTATAAAGTACATTATTTCTTTTTCCTAGAAAATATTTTCGTTTGTTGCACTTTTAGAGATCTCTGTTTCATTTGCGAAACGGCACTAAACCTCCTTACGTAACTTTTCTAGCGATGATTTTCGCAAGGTTCAAGAACGAAAATGTCGTTGTGACAACGCTTGATCGTAAATCTAAAGTTAAGTTCGCGTACCGTGGCAGTTTACGAATAGAATACAATTCTCTGTCCGTTAGAGGAGAGACGTTGAAAATTGAGTAAAATGGAAAAAAAGTGCTGAATACTGCAAGATCTTGATGTTGCAGTGCGTAAGTGGAAAAAGACAGTTACGAAAAGCCAGCTTGGGAACTCGACTCTTTCATCTTTATATTCTAAATAAGAGACAGAATTTAAGAATTTGAAAGTATTCCTAATTTTTCAATTTCCTCTCATCTTCACTTCTTTTCAGATCTTTCGAGAAAATGTAGAAAAAGCTGAAAATAGGATCTGAATACTGCAGGATCTTGATGGTGCAGTGAACAAGTAGATAGAGACAGTTACGAAAATCCCGTTTGGGAATTGGACTCTTTCGTGTTTAAATTTCAAATAAGAGATGGAATTTGGAAACTTGGAAGTATTTCTTAAAAGCTATTTCAATTTCCATTTTGTCTTCCTTCACCGCTTTCTAGAAATTTTCGAACTTGCTTAATTTCTTAAATTTCTTGAATTTCCTGAATTCATTGAATTCTGGAAATGCTCTGAATTCTTTGAGTTTTTTGAATTTCCTGAACTTTTTAAATTTCCTGAATTTTCTCAATTTTCTGGATTCCTTGAATTATCTAGATGTTCTGGATTGCCTGAAATTCATAGAATTCAGGGAATTCAGAGAAATCAAGGATTTCAGACAAATTCAGGAAAATGAGGAAATTCTCAGAATTCAGAGAATTACTAGCATTTGAGAAATTTATAATATTTAATATTCTGCATTTCCCACGCTCTTCAAATATTTCGAATTTTTGAAATTCTGAGAAATGCTTCAATTGCTTTCATTTCTGGAATTGCTTGATTCCTCTAAATGCTCTGAAATCTCAGAAATTCTTAAAATTTTCTGGATTTCTTGGATATTCTGAATACTCTGAATTTCTGAAAATCTCTCGAATCCCTGAAATGCTTGACTACTATTTTCTGCAATTCGAAGAATTCAAAGATTTCAAGGAATTCCAAAACTTCAAGAAATTCGGATAATTGAAGAAATTCGAAAAAGTCAAGGAACTTAAGGAATTCAAGGAATTCGACAAATTCAAGAATTTCGGAGAAATCAAGGAATTCAAAAAATTCGAAGAATTCAAAGAAGTCAAGAAATTCTAAGAAATTGGATAATTCAAGAAATGTGGAGAATTCGAGGAACTTAAAAAATTCAATAAATTCTGAGAATTCGAGAAATTCGGAGAATTCAAGAAATAAAAAAAAAATAAGAAGATTTGAAGAATTCAAGACATTCTAAGCATTCATAAGATTCATAAAATTCAAACAATTCCAGGAATTCAAATAATTCTATGAATTCGCAGAATTTAGGGAATTCATGAAGAATTCAAGGGAATACTCAAATAATAATATAATAATTACTGATTCAAGGAAATAATTCGAGGAAATTCCAGGAAACAAATTCAAGAAATTCTGAGAATTCAAGAAATTCGAAGAAGTCAAGTAATTAAAGAAATATGGAGAATACCAAGAGTTGAAGGAATTCAACAAATTTGAGAAATTCTGAGAATTCAAGAGATTTGATGAATTCCAGGAATTCAACAAATTCAGGAAATACGGAGAATTCAAGGAATTCAGGGAATTCAACGAATTCATAAAATTCGGAGAATTCATAAAATTCGGAGAATTCATAAAATTCGGAGAATTCAAGAGATTTGATGAATTCCAGGGATTCAACAAATCCAAGAAATACGGAGAATTCAAGGAATTCAGCGAATTCAACGAATTCATAAAATTCGGAGAATTCAAGGAATTCATGATATTGGAGAAAGTCAAAAAATCCAAGGAATTCGGATAATTCGAAGAATTGACGAAATTCTGACAATTCAAGGAATTCAATTATTTCAAAAAATTCTGACAATTCAAGGAATTCAATGAATTCAAGTAATTCGAAGATTCCAAGGAATGAATGAAATTCGAAGAATTCAAGGAATTCCAAGAATTCTAGAAAATTGGATAATTCAAGAAGTATGAAGAATTCTAGGATCCTAACAAATTCAATAAATTTTGTGAATTCGAGAAATTCGAAGAAGTCGAGGAATTCAAGAAATTCGGAGAATTCAAGAAATTCGGAGAATTCAAGAAATTAAAAAAATTCGAAAGATTTGAAGAATTCAAGGAATTCAACGCATTCATAAAATTCCAGGAATTCAAATAATTCTATAAATTCTGAGAATTTAGGGAATTCATGAAATCCAAGGAAGTTAACAGATTCAAGAAATTCGGAGAATTCAAGGAGTTGACAAAATTCGGAAAATTCAAAGAATTCAACGAATTCAACGGTTTGGAAAATTCAAGAATTTGAAGAAATTCGAAGAATTCGCGGCATTCCACAAATTCTAGAAATTTGAAGAATTGAAGGAAATACTCAAAGAATGATATAATGTAATCATTCAAGGAAATAATACAAGGAAATTCAAGGAAACAAATTTAAGAAATACTGAGAATTCAATAAATTCAAAGAAGTCGAGGAATTGAAGGAATTCTAAAAATTCGGAGAATTCAAGGAATTCAAGAAATTCAAGGAATTCAAGAAATTCGGAGAATTCCAAAAGTTCAAGGAATCCAACAAATTTGAGAGATTCTGATAATTCAAGCTTTTAAATAATTCAGCTACTTCGAAGAATTAAAGTAATCCAAAAAATTCCAGTCATTTAAAGAATTCAACTAATTCAAAGAGTTCAGGGATTAAGAGAAATCAAAGAATTTATGAGATTCGAATGATTTGATGAATTCAAAGAATTGCAGAAATTCAAAGAATCGGCGAAAATCCAAGGAATAGGGGGAATTCAATGAATTCGATAAATTCAAAGAATTGAAGTAATTCGGATAATTTAAGAGCTATCAGAATTCAGGATTTTCATAGAAATTTACCTCATACAGTTGACTCAAGGAATTCAATTAATTTAAGGAATGGATGTAATTCAAGGAATTCAGTGAATTCAAGAAATTGAGATCATTCAGGTAATTCGAAGAATTCAAGAAATTTGGAGAATTCAAGTCACTCAAAATTTTTTAGGAATTTAGAGAATTGAAGTAATCCAAAGAATTCCACAAATTTAGAGAATTCATGTAATTCAAAGAATTCCAGGAATTAAGTGAATTCAAGGGATGCAAATAATTTGAGAAATGCAGATAACTCAAGGAGTTGAGGTAATTCAAGGAATTCAGAGAATTCAAGGATTTTAGGGAATATAAGTAATTCAAAGTAGTAATTTGAAGAATTCCAGGAATCCAGAGAATTCAAATAATTCAGAGATTTCCAGGAATTAAGAGAATTCAATAATTCAAATAATGCTAGCTATTAAGAGAATTCAAGGAATTGAAATTATTCAAGGAATTTAGAGAACTTAAGGAATTTAGATCATTCGAGTAATTCGAAGAATTCCAGGAATACAAAGAATTCAAGTAATTCAAAGAATTCCAGGAGCAAAGAGAATTCAAGGGATTTAAATAATTTTAGGAATTCAGAGAAATTGAGAGGACTTGAGTTATTTCAAGAAATTCAGATAATTGAAGGAATTCAGAGAATTCAAGGATTTCAGAGAATATGAATAATTCAAAGTAGTGATTTGAAGGATTCCAGGAATTCAGAGAATTCAAGTAATTCAAAGAATCCAGAAATTCAGAGAATTCAAGTATATCAAAAAATTCAAGGAATTCAAATAATTCGAAGAATTGAGGTAATTCTAGGAATTCAAAGTAGTAATTCGAAGAATTCCAGAAATTCAGAGAATTCAAGTAATTCAAAAATTCTAAAATTCCAAAAATCAAGAGAATTCAAGGAATTCGAATAATTTCAGGAATTTGGAGAATTTAAGGAAATTAAATTTTGCAGGTGAATTTGGAGAATTAAAGAAATTACGATAATTCCAGGCATTCAGATAATTCGAGAAATTCAGATAATTCAAGGAATTGAGATCACTCAAATAACTCGAAGAGTCCCAGAATTCAGAGAATTCAAGGAATTCAAATAATTGCAGGAATTCAGGGAATTCAAGAAATTGAAATTATTCCAGGAATGCGGAGAATTCTAGAAATTTAGATCATTGAAAAAATTAGCAGAATTCCAGGAGTTTATGCACTTGGTGGATTCCGTGCTTTCTATTAATTCTATCAATTCCGTGAATTCCGTGAATGCTATGAATTTTTCGAATTATGAGTATTCACTGTATTAGGTAAATTTCTATGGAAATCCTGAATTCTGATAGTTCTTAAATTATCCGAATTACTTCAATTATTTGAATTTATCGAATTCATAGCATTCACGGAATTCACGGAATTGAT
>CAKNXH010085077.1:0-18467 GCA_932178445.1 Andricus quercusramuli | reverse complement strand
TCTCTGAAATCCTTGAATTCTCTGAATTCCTTAAATTATCTGAATTCCTTGAATTACCTCAGTTCCTTGAGTTCTCTGAATTCCTGAAATTATTTGAATCCCTTGAATTATTTGAATCCCTTGAATTCTCTTAATTCCTGGAATTCTTTGAATAACTTGCATTCTCTAAATTTCTGGAATTCTTTAGATTACTTGAATTCTCTAAATTCTTCAAATTTTTTGAATTACTTGAATTTTCTAAATTTCTGGAATTCTTTGAATGATCTCAATTTCTTGAATTCACTGAATTCCTTGAATTACCTCAATTCCTTAAATTGATTGAATTCCTTGACTCATCGCAATATCTTCATTTCTTTCAATTCCTTCAATGATCTGAATTTCTTGAATTCTCCACATTCCTGAAATAATTTCAATTTCGTGAATTCTCTGAATTCCTGGAATTATTTGAATTCCTTGAATTTTCTCAATTCCTGGAAATCTACAAATTACTTGAATTCTTCTTGAACTCTTCGAGTTATTTGAATGATCGAAATTCCTTGAATTCTCTGTATTCCTTGAATAATTCTAATTCCTTGAATTCTCTTAATTCCTGGAATTATTGAATTTTCTCAATTCCTGGAAATCTCTAAATTACTTAAATTCTCTGAATTCCTGGAATTCTTCAAATTACTTCTTTGAATTACTAATAATCTCTGAAATCCTTGAATTCTCTGAATTCCTCAAATTATCTGAATTCCTTGAATTACCTCAATTCCTTGAGTTCTCTGAATTTCTGAAATTATTTGAATCCCTCGAATTCTCTTAACTCCTGGAATTCTTTGAATAACTTGCATTCTATAAATTTCTGGAATTCTTTGGATTACTTGAATTCTCTAAATTCTTCAAATTTTTTGAATTACTTGAATTTTCTATATTTCTGGAATTCTTTGAATGAGCTCAATTTCTTGAATTCACTGAATTCCTTGAATTACCTCAATTCCTTGAATTGATTGAATTCCTTGAATTAAATCAATATCTTGAATTCTCTCCTTGAATTCTTGGAATTATTCAAATTCTTGAAATTACTTGAATTTCTGGAATTACTCAAACTCCTGGAATTATTTGAATTTCTGAAATTATTTGAATTCCTGAAATTATTTGAATTTCTGGAATTATTCAAATTTCTGAAATTATTTGGATTCTTTGAATCGCTCGAATTCTCTAAATTCTCTGGATTCCTTTAATTATATGAATTCCTTATATATCAAAAATTCTTGGAATTCTTCGAATTGCATTGAAATCCTAAATACGTTCGGAAATTCCTAAATCTCTTCAATTCTCTCAAATTTATGATATTTCGAAAATCCTTTTATTCCCTAAAATCTGTGAATATTCAAAATTCCCTGAATTCCTTGGATTTCCCAAAATCCTAGATTATTTCTCCATCATTGAAATCTCTCACTTCTGGTAATTCTCTTAGATCCTTGAATTCCCTGAGTTCTTTCAATGACTTCAATTCTTTGAATTCCTCAAAATCTTCAATATCCTCAAATTTCCTGAAATTCCTGCGTATTCTGACACTGCCTGAATTTCTCCAATTCGCGGAATTCGCTCCGGAATCGCTTGAATTCTCTGAAATCGCTGATTTCTCGGAAATTCTTGAGTTCCCGAATTTTTTGAATTTCCTTTGATTATCTAAATTCCTTTAATTCTCTACATTCCTGGAATCTTCTCAGGGTTACCAATTCTCTCAACTCCGTCAATTTCCTATAATCCTTGATTTTCTTCAATTTCCTAATTTGCCTAAATTCATTGCATTCCTCAATTTTTCGGAATTTCCTGAATTCTTTTACTTCCCTGAATTTTTTTAATTCCGCAAACTGTCCTGATTATTTGAAATTCCCGAAATTTTCTCAATGTTTCTGAATTTCGTGAATTTGTCGAATTTATGAATTACTACAATTCTCTGAATTCCGTGAATTTCCCAAATTCTCTGACTTTCCTCAATTCCTTGAATTCTCGAAATTCCTTGAATCGTCTTATTTCTTTAAATTCCCTGAATTGTCTGAAACACCAAACATTGTCTTAATACAATTGTTATTATTTTTTCAGATCTGTTAGTTTGCCGATATTCCCGATTTCCCTGAAATCTCTCATTTCTCTAAAATTCCGTATTTCTTTCAAATCTTTGAATTCTCGAAGTTCCCTGATTTCCCTGAAATCCCTTATTTGTCTGAATACCCTGATATCCATAAAATTCTAGATTTCCCCAAAATTCTGGATCAACTTATTTCCTCAAATCATGCAAAATCCTTAATTCCTCTGAAACCTCTAATTTCTCTAAATCCCTAATTTCCCTGAAATATCCGATTTCTCTATAAGTCCTGATTCTTCAGAAATTCCCAATTTTGCTGGCATCACTGATATCTCTAAAATTTCCAACTTTTCCGAACTCCTGGAATTCCTTGAATAATCTGAATTCCCTTACTTTCCCGAATTGCAAGAAATCGATTCTCTAATTTCCCTAAAATTGATTTCCTTCCCGGTGATGTATGCATGACAGTTGACGAAACAAAGAATAAAGTTCTCTCCTCGGACCCTTTCGTTCCACTTTTTTTGGGGTTGTCTGGCTTCGGCAGCGCGACTAATCTCCGATAGGATAGGATCGGATCCATCAATCTAGATTATAATTAATTGATAGTGGGACCCACCCCCTGCGGTGGGTGGCACTGGCATCCAGAATTGGGCAAAGCGTGAGGGTGGTGGTACTGTATTCCCTATTCCAGCTATTGCAGCCGGTATTACGCCAGTCGTACGGTCGGTCGGTCGGTCTGTCTGACTCTTGTCGACTCTTTATCACGCCCCCGGTGAGTCGTCTTATGCATCTTTCATGAGGCAACCATCCAAGGGGTCCAGTCCGTAAACCGTATACTCATAGTACTACGTACCATCCACGCGTGCAGCTCTCTTCTCTTCTCCTCTCTTCTCTTCTCTTCCCTTCTCTTCTGTTCTGTGTTTTATGTGTGCTCCTCTTTATACGCGGATAAACACACGTAACACCAGTACAAACCCAGTTCAAGACGACCATTCCATACCAAAACCCTCGCTCATTCTTAGCCTCTATCGAGATCATACCGACCCACCCCATGGACCCCATGAAGAACACTGAGGAAACGCTTTCCTTTGTCCAATTCCAAATGACTACTTGCTGACTTTTCAAAATTCGAAGGAGAATCATTATCCTTATCCTGGGAGTTGAAAGGATATTAGGAAGTCTCATCAGTCCGAGTCTGGTACCAATATTAATGGCAAAAACTAGACAGGCGAAATTCGTTGGGTTATTAGTTTGAAGTATTTCGAATTCTGATTGAATTCCATTTAATTCTTATTGAACTAGATTTAATTCTTATTGAATTCCATTGAATTCTATGTATTTTAAACATTCTTTTCAATTCTTTTCACTTTGATGAAATCGTCTGTATTTCTTGTGATGTTCTGGATAATTCACTGAATTCTTCTGAATTCAGTGAATTATCTGAATTCCTTGAATTCGCCTGAATTTCCTATATTCTTTACGTCTCTGTGAAGTAATTGGAATTCCTGGAATTCAGAGATTTCCCAAGATCACAAGTATTTGAAAAATACTTAAGATAATTTGTCATTTTAAAGTAATGCGAACGATTTGGAAAAGTGGATGTAATTCAGCATTTAGAGAATTAAATGAATCTAGAAAATATCAGAAATTCAGGATGCAAACAATTCATGAAATTTAAGTCTTTAGAGAATTCAGAGATTTTAAGGAATTTGATAAATTGAAGGAACTCAGGAAGTACAAGAGATTCAGAAAATTCAGGTCTTCACGGAATTCATAGAATTCAGAGCATTTAGAGAGTTCAAGGTATTCAGGAAGGTCAAGAAATTGAGAAAATTGTAGAATTGTTTCAAGGAATTCAAGGGAATTCAAGGAATTTGGGAAATTCAGGGAATTCAGGGAATTCAGAAAATTGAAGGTATTTAGAAAAATCAGAAAATTCAGGAAATTCGAAGAATTCAGAAGAATCCAGGGAATTCAGAGATTTTAGGGAATTTGAGAAATTCAGAAAGTACAAGGAATTCAAGAAATTCAGGTTTTCAGAGAATTCATAGAATTCAGAGAAATTAGGGAATACAAGGAATTCAAAAAATTCAGGGAATTCAGGAATTTCAAGGAATTTAGTAATTCAAGGTATTCAGGAAAGTCAAGGAATTCAGAAAAGTCAGAGAATTCAGGAAATTCGAAGAATTCAGAAGATTCCAGGGAATTCAGAGATTTTAGGGAATTTGAGGAATTCAGAAAGTGCAAGGAATTCAAGAAATTCAGGTTTTCAAAGAATTCAGAGAAATTAGAGAATACAAGGGATTTAGGAAAGTCAGGAGTTCAAGGGTCCAGGAAATTCAAGGTATTCAGGAAATACAAGAAACTCAGAAATTTCCAGGAAGTCAGGATATTCAAGGAATTCAACAAATTCAGGAATTTCAGGGAATTTTGGGAATTCAAGAACTTAAAGGTATTCAGGAAATTCAAGGAATTCAGGAAATTCAAGAATTCAAGGAATCAAGGAATTCAGGAAATTCAAGAAATTGAGGAGATTCAAGGAATTCAGGAGATTCAAGGATTTCAGGAAATTCAAGGAATTCAGGAAACTAAAGGAATTCAGGGAATTAAGGAAAGTCAAGAGTTCCCAAAAATTGTAGAAATGCAGGAAATACAGGTAATTCCAGGAATTCAGGTATTACAGAAAATTTAGGGAATTCAGGAAATTCAAAGTTTTCAGGAAATTCTAGGAATTCAGGGAATTCAGGAAATTCAAGGTATGCTTGAAATTCAAAGAATTCGGGAAATTCATTTAGAAAATTGACGATATTCAGTAAAATCAGAGAAATTAGGAAATTCGAAGAATTCAGAAGATTCCAGGGAATTCAGAGATTTTAGGGAATTTGAGCAATTTAGAAAGTGCAAGGAATTCAAGAAATTCAGGTTTTCAAAGAATTCATAGAATTTAGAGAAATTAGAGAATACAAGGGATTCAGGAAAGTCAGGAGATCGAGGGTCCAGGAAATTCAAGGTATTCAGGAAATACAAGGAATTCAAGAAATTCAAGGAATTCAGGAAACTCAAGGAATTAAGGGAATTCAGGAAAGTCAAGAGTTCCCGAGAATTGTAGAAATGCAGGAAATACAGGTGATTCCAGGAATTCAGGTGATGCAGAAAATTTAGGGAATTCAGGAAATTCAAGGTATGCTGGAAATTCAGGGAATTCGGGAAATTCAAGGTATTCAGGAAATTCAAGAAATTCAGAAAACTTTAGAAAGTCAGAAAATTCAATGTATCCAGAACATTCAATGGATTCAGGAAATTTCAGAAATTGTGGGAATTGGAAGAATTCAAGAAATTCAAAAAATTCAGAGGATTTAGGGAATTCAATTAATTCAGGAAATTCAAAGAATTAAGGAAATTGGATAAACCAAAGTTTTTGGATTATTCAAAGAATTTCAGGAAAAGTAGAGTATTTAAGGAATTAAGGTATTTCCCAGAATACAGGGAAATCAGGGAATCAAGACAATCAAATAAATAAAGAGGATTCAGGAAATTCATGTGATTGAGGAAATTTAAGAAATTCAAGAAATTCAAGGTATTCAGGAAAATAAAAAAATTCAGGAAATTCAAGGAATTCAGAAAATTCATAAAATCAAGGATATTCAAGAAACTCATAGAATTCAGGAAATTCAAGAAATTCAAGGAATGCAGGGAATGCAACGAAGCCAGAAAATTCAATTGATTCAGGAAATTCCAAGAATTGTGGAAATTGAAAAGCTTCAAGAAATGCAAAGAATTCAGAGCATTGAGGAAATTTGATGAATGCAAGAAATTCAAAGAATTAAGGGAATTTGATAAAGCAGAGATTTTGAATTATTCAGAGAATTTCAGGAAACGTAGAGCATTTAAGGAATTTAGGAATTCCACAGAATCCAGAAAATTCAAGGTATTCAGGAAATTCGAAGAGTTCAAGAAATTCAGGAAATTCAGGGAATTCATAGAATTCTGGTAATTCAGGTGATTGTGGGAATTTAGGGAATCCAGGAAGTACAAGGTATTCAGGAAATTTATGGAAATCAGGTAATTGAGAAAATTGAGGATATTCAGGGAATTCATACAAACCCGGAAATTCAAGGAATTCAGAAAATTTAAGGAATTCGGATTTCTTAAAGGAATTTGAAGCCATCAGGATATTCAAGGAATTCACAATGTAAAGAAATTAAGAGATTTCACAATTTCAGAGAATTTAATACACTCAGGAATTCAAAGCATTTTCAATTCATGAAATTTAAAATATTAAGGAAATTCAGTATATTGATGGAATTTCAGGAATTTAGGTAATGCAGAATATTTAAGGATTTCAGAGAATTCAAAGATTTAAGGGATTGTCAAGTTTTTCAGGAATTCACGGAATTCAAACTATTCAAAAAAATCGAACAAATTCAAGAATGTTCTGTATTACAGAGCGTTTAGGAAAGGTTCAGAAAATTTCAGGAATTGAGAGGATTCAAGAAATTCAGAAGATTTAGGGAATTCAAGAAATTCAGAATATTCAAAATATTGGGAGATTTCAGGAATTCGAAACCTTCAAAGAATTCAGGAAATTCAGAATATTCAAGAATTTCAGAGAATTTAAGGGTTTCATAAAACTTGAAGAGAGCAGATAATTTATGGAATTCAGAGATTTCCAGAAGTCAACAGTTTGTCAGGAATTCAGAATTTTCAGGAATTCAGAGACTTCCAGAAATTCAGAGGTTTTCAGACATTTATAAAGTTCAAGGAATTCAAGGATTTTAGAAAAATGAAAGAAATTTGTGCGTTTTTGAGCAATTGAAGAATTCATCGAATTTTGGGAATTCAAAATACTCAAAGATTCCAGAAAATTCATAATGTTCAAGAATTTCAGGGAAACTCGAAATAAAGGATTTCACTGAATTAAAGCAATTCGGAAAATTCTAGACATTCAGGAAATCCCAAGAATTCCAGAATTTCAGAGAATTCTGAATTTATGAGGAATTCAAAATATTCAAGAAATTCTCGAATATAGAAGATTCAAAGATTTTCAGGGATTTGAGAAAATTCATAGCGATACCACGCTGAAGACACCAGTTTTCGTGAGATCACTGAAGTTAAGCAGTGTTGGGGGCGGTTGATACTTGGATTGGTGACCGTTCGGGAATACTGCGCGCTGTTGGCCCGTCGTGGGTGTGGTGAGCCCACACATTTAGTTATTCACTACAAGAAACTATCCGCCTAGATACTTTACCCGCAGCTCATTCAGCAATTTCTGGTGAAACACCAGAAATTGCACACAACAATTCAAGTATCCTCTAAAAGCTTCTATAGGCTTCCAAAGAGGCGTACTTAGAATGGGATATCATCTTCATTGACTAGCGTTAATTTTTACTTCTATTAACCACATGGTCGGATAGTTTCCGGCCAGATCTCGTAGAATTAAACTAAACTCGGAACAATCACATCAGTTCCTTCATAAAATAAAAAAAAAATCACTAAAAGAACATCTCTCTGATAGAGATTCAATACGCCCAGTTTTTACTCGCGTGATAAAACAGATCGTCAACGCTTATCTCTTTTTTTATTGTGAAGAATACCAAGCGGATCTGAATCGGTAAAACAGAGTGGCCGTTTATGATTTTTCTATTGAAGCGTAACTAGGTGGCACGCGAGTTGGCATGGGTAATAAAGTCGTTTACGCGGCAACTAACCGCACCGCGCGCTCAGCCCGGGCTGCGTGCGTTTACCGTTTACTATCTGCGTTACAACCGGTCGTATACATAAATCGCTTTACGATCTGTCGCTAAAAACGGATTTCATGCGAAAGTAGGTGCATTCGCATGGCGGCGCGAATTTATTTCGCGAGCTGATAACTCGACATTTTTCATTTGATTGTCTTTACTTTTATTCTTTGATCGTTGAGACATCGAGAATCGTGCCTCGTTAGAAAAAGAGGGCACAGCTAGCTCTTCTTCTCGCCACTTCAAGCTCCTTCTTTCCCTGGCGTCTTGCAAGTATCGCATTTAACGAGCAAGTAAAGCTCGGTTCTTTAAGGGGCAAACAAATCGCGAGAAATGTGTGTAAGTCTCGTAAATTGTCTTGTAGATCCGGAATAATGAGATGAAGCAGAGTGAGGAAAAAGAGTTTTTCAATAAACAAATTTCATACAGTTATTTAACATGAAAAATCACAGGGCGACGGAGGGGAGGGGGTGGGGCTAAAGCAGTTTTGCCGCACATGTACAAAAAACGACGAGCGACCTCACAGTTAGGAACCGTCCATAAACTACTTACCAATATGAGGAGGGGAGGGGGTGCTACAAACTGCAAATCATAATAGGGGGAGGGGGTCCTCAGGCAATTTTGTCTGATCTGTTCGAAAAATAATTAGTGCCCCAGCATTCAAGGGTCGTCCATAAGCAACGTTACCAATATGAGGAGGGGACAATTTGGCGCCAAAAACTACAATTAATGACAGGGGGAGGGGCGCCAAAGTAGTTTTGCCTCACGTGTTCGAAAAATGATTAGCGCCCTTACAGCTGGGCGTCGTCCACAAACTACTTATCAGTATGAGGAGGGGAGAAGGTGCCAAAAACTGCAGATTCTAAGAGGGGGAGGGGGTGCTAAAGCAGTTTCATCCATTCAAGGGTCGTCAATGAATAACGTTACCAATATGAGGAGGGGAGAATGTGGCGCGAAAAACTACAATTGATGACAGGGGGAGGGGCGCCAATGCAGTTTTGCCCCACATGTTCGAAAAATGATGAGCGTTCCTACAGTTAGGGGCCGTGCCCATAAACTACTTACCAATACGAGGGAGGAGGGGTTGCTATAAACTGCAAATGATAACAGGGGGAGGGGGCGTCAAAGCAGTTCCGCCTGACCTCTTCAAAAAAATATTGGTGCCCCTGCATTCAGGGGTCGTCCATAAACTACCTTACCAGTTTAAGCGAAGGTGGGGCTGGCACTAAAAGGTGTGATCGTTAACAGGGGGAGGGGGTGTCATTACAGTTTCGCTTGATCTGTTCGAAAAATAATTGGCGCCCCTCCAGACATGAGCCTTCCATGAACTACGTTACCAATAGGAGGGGAAATGTGGAGGCCAAAGTCCACATATGATAACAGGGGGAGGGGGTGCGGAAGCAGTTTCGCCCTATCTGTTCAAGAAATTAATACCCCTGCATTCAGGGGTCGTCCACAGACTACGTTACAAATGTGAGCGGCGGAGGGGGAGACACTAGAAAATACGTTTGATAACAGGGGAGGGGGGCTGGAGCAGTTTAACCCAACCTGTTCGAAAACCGATTGGCACCCCCCGCTAGTTATGAACATTTCATGAATTACGTTAGCAATATGAGGAGGGGAGAAGATGGCACAGGAAGCTACAATTGATAATATGGGGAGGGGGGCTAGATTTGCCTAACCTGTTCGAAAAATAATTGGGGCCCCTGAATTTCGGGGCTGTCCATAAACTACGTAACCAATTTGAGGGGGAGGAAGGTGATACCAAAAACTACAACTGATAACCTGGTAGGGGGAGGGGCTTAAGAAGTTTAGGCCGAAATATTGGAAAACTGATTGGCACCCCTGTATTTAGGGGCTGTTCTTAAACATGTCGTCAATTTGAAGGGGGAGTGGGTGGCACGAAAAACTGTTGTTGGTAACAAAAAGAGGAGAGGGGGTGCCTGGAAGTAACTTTAAAAACTTAGGTAACTTTTAGTACGTTTTCTTATGATGAATTTAAAAAAATTTTGCGAAATCACTTTTATATTTCTGAAGTCACATTCTTCTCCCCATTCCCCTCTTTTCCCTTTTTTGAGAGAATTGTTCCTTTTTCTTCTGTTTTCGAGAAATTTCTCTTTTTCCTGGCTCTCAGTTCTTCTTGTTCCGTTAAATAGTCTATTATTTGGTTGAAAATTAATTTTTCAATTGAAAGCCTGACAACTTCATTTTTGTTTGATAATTCATCCTTTTCAGATTTCTAGAGAGAATTCAAGTAATTCAAGGAAATCAAAATAATCACAGAATTCCAGTGCGTGGGCCTGAAATTGGAAGATTTTTATAAAAGGGCCAGATAATGCGTTTGTTTTGTCCCTTTCTTGGAATATTTGAGGATTTAGGAAAATTCGAGGAATGAAGACAATTCGAAGAATTCGGAGAATTCGAGGAATTCAGAAAATTGAAGGAATTCAGAGAATTAAAAATATTCTCAGAATTTAGAATAATCCAAAAACTCAGGTAATTCGGGTCATTTAGTTGATTCAATTAATTTAGAGAATTCAAAGAATTAAGGCACTTTAGGGAATTCTTAAACTTCAAATATTTGATGGAATTCAAGAAATTCTGAGAATTCTGAGAATTCTGAGAATTCCAAGAATTAAGAAAATGTCAGCAATTCAGAGAATTTAACGATTAGGTGAAATTGAAGAAATTCTGAGAATTCAAGGAATTCAAAGTATTCAAGAAATTCATGAAAATAAAAAATAACGGGAAATTCAGAATCATCAAGGATTTCAGGGAATTCCAACAGAATTCAAAGAATTCACAGAATTCAAGAAATTCACAGAATTCAAGGAATTCACAGATTCAAGAAATTCACGGATTTCAAGGAATTCACAGGATTCAAGGAATTCACAGAATTTGACGAATTCACAGAATTCAAGGAATTCACAGATTCAAGGAATTCACAGATTTCAAGAAATTTATAGAATTCAGGAAATTCACAGAATTCGAAGAATTTATGCAATTCAAGCAATTCAGAGAATTGAGAACATTTTGAGAATTCATGGAATTAAAAGAATTAATAGAATACAAGTAATTTAAGGATTTCAGGGAATTCAAGAAATACAGAAAATTAAAAGAATTCCGAAGATCTAAAGAATTCCGACGAATCAAGGAATTCAAATAATTCAAGGAAATCGGATAATCAGAAAAATTCAAAGAACTCAAGAAATTCAGAGAATTGGAAGAATTTGGAGAATTCCGAGAATTTTGAAAATTCAGAGAATTCAGATAATTCGGAGGATTCAGAGAATTCAAAGGATTCAAGGAATTCAAGGAGTTTATAGAATTCAAGTAATTAAAGAAATTCAGAGAATTCCAGAAATAAAGAAAATTAAAAGAATTCCGAAGATCTGAGGGATTCAAAGAATTCAAAGAATAACAATAAATCAGAGAATTCAAGCAATTCAAAAAATTCAAGAGATTTAGAGAATTTGAAGAATTGCAAGAATTCAAGAAATGCAGTTAACTTAGTGTATTCAAAGAATTCAAGGAATTCGAAGATGTCAGAGAATTCAAGGATATTAAAAGAATTCTGGGAATTCAAGGAATTTAGAGAATTGACAGAATTTAAGGAATTCACAGAATTCAAGAAATCCACAGTCTTCAAGAAATTCACAGAATTCAGGAAATTAACAGAATGCAAGAAATTCAAAGAATTCAAGGAATTCAAGCAACTCAGAGAATTAAGAGCATTTGGAGAATTCAGAGAATTCGAAGAATTCATAGAATTCAAGTAATTTAAGGATTTCAGAAAATTCAAGAAATACAGAACATTGAAAGAATCCCAAAATCCAAAGAATTTAGATGAATCAAGGAATTCAAATAATTCTAAGATATCGGTCAATCAAAAAATTCAAAGAATTCAAGAAATTCAGAGAATTAAGAGAATTTGAAGAATTCAGAGAATTCCGAGAATTCGGAAAATTCACAGAAGTCAGATAATTCGGAGGATTTAGAGAATTCAAAGAATTCAACAAATTCAAGGAGTTTATAGAATCTAAGTAATTGGAGGAATTCAAGAGATGTAGAGAATTTGAAGAATCGCAAGAATTCAAGAAATGCAGTTAACTCAGTGTATTCAAATAATTCAAGGAATTCGAAGATATCAGAGAATTCAAGGAATTCGAAGAATTCTGGGAATTCAAGGAATTTAGAGGATTTAGAGAATTTACAGAATTCAAGGAAATCACAGAATTCAAAAAATTCTCTGAATTCAAGAAATTAACAGAATTCAAAAAATTCACAGAATTCAAGCAATTCAAGCAATCCAAGCAATTCAGAGGATTAAGGCATTTGGAGAATTTAGAAAAGTCAAGGAATTCAAGGAATTCATAGAATTCAAGTAATTCAGGGATTTCAGAGAATTCAAGAAATACAGAAAATCAAGAACTCAAGACATTTGGAGAATTAAAAGAATTCAGATAATTCAGAGCATTCGGGTGATTAAAAGAATTCTGTGGTTTCGAGGAATTCAAGGAATTCATAGAATTCAAGTAATTTAAGGAATTCAAGTAACTTAATGAATTCAGAGAATTCCATAAGTACAGAAAATTGGAAGAATTCCGAAGATTTAAGGAATTCAAATAATTCAAAGAATACAAATAAATCAGAGCATTCATGGAATTCGATGAATTCAGAGAATTCAAGAAATTCGAAGAATTATAAGATATCAGGGAATTCAAGGAATTTACAGAATTCGAGGATTTCACAGAATTCAAGGAATACACAGAATTTATGGAATTCACAGAATTCAAGAAATTCACAGAATTCAATGAATTAGCGGAATTCAAGGAATTCAGGAAATTCATATCATTCAAGGAATTCAAGCAGTTCAAGCAATTCAAGCAATTCAGAGAATTAGGAGCATTTGTGAATTCAGAGAATTCAGGGAATTCAAAGAATTCATAGAGTTCAAGTAATTCAACGATTTCAGGGAGTTCAAGAAGTACAGAAAATTGAAAGAATTCCGAAAATCTTAAGAATTCAGATGAATCAAGGAAATCAAATAATACAAAGAATTCAAAGGAATCAGAGAATTCAAAGAATTCAGAGAATACAAAAGAGTCAAAAAATTCAAGTAATTCAGGGAATTCGAAGAATTCAGAGAATTCAAGGAATTCACAGAATTCAAGAAATTCAGAGAATTCAAGAAATTCAGAGAATTAAGGCATTTGGAGAATTCAGAAAATTCAAGGAATTCAAGGAATTCATTGAATTCAAGTAATTCAAGGATTTCAGAGAATTCAAGAAATACAGAAAATTGAAAGAATTCCGAAAATCTAAAGAATTTAGTTGAATCAAGGAATTCAAATAATTCAAAGAAATCAGATAATTCAAAGAATTGAAAGAACTCAAGACATTCGGAGAATTAAAAGAATTCAGATAATTCAGAGTATTCGGGGGATTGAAAGAATTCTGAGGTTTCAAGGAATTCAAGGAATTTATAGAATTAAAATAATTTGAGGAATTCAAGTAACTTAAGGAATTCAGAGAATTCCATAAATACAGAAAATTGGAAGAATTCCGAAGATTTAAGGAATTCAAATAATTCAAAGAATACGAATAAATCAGAGTATTCATGGAATTCGATGAATTCAGAGAATTCAAGGAATTTGAAGAATTCAAAGATATCAGGGAATTCAAGGAATGCAAAGAATTCAAGGAATTCAAGGAATTTACAGAATTCGAGGATTTCACAGAATTCAAGGAATACACAGAATTTATGGAATTCATAGAATTCAAGAAATTCACAGAATTCAATAAATTCGCGGAATTCAAGGAATTCACAGAATTCAAGAAATTTACATAATTCAAGAAATTCACAGATTTCAAGAAATTTATAAAATTCAGGAAATTCATATAATTCAAGGAATTCATGCAGTTCAAGCAATTCAAGCAATTCAGAGATTTGTGAATTCAGAGAATTCAAAGAATTCAGAGAATTCAAGTAATTTAAGGATTTCAGGGAATTCAAGAAGTACAGGAAATTAAAAGAATTCCGAAAATGTAGAGAATTCAGATGAATGAAGGAATTCGAATAATTCAGAGAATTCAAAGGAATCAGAGAATTCAAAGAATTCAGCGAATACAAAAGAGTCAAACAATTCAAGTAATTCAGAGAATTCGAAGAATTCAGAGATTTCAAGGAATTAGGAAAATTCTAGGAATTCAGAGAATCTTCCTTGAATTCAGAGAATTCAAGAATTTCAGAAAATTCAAAGAATTCGAAGAATTCAGAAAATTTCATAAATGGAATTGTCTACCGTATATATTGTCTACTTTGAGTACAATTGCGCCATTCGAATGCGTAGGCTAGTCACGCCCGCACGTACGATACCGGAGTATAGGTACATAAACAGCTACGTAAAAAGCTTTACGCGTAGGTGTGCAGGTACCCACAGCATGAAAATCTACGAACCGATGACTGTCCACATTCATACAGTATCGTTCTCACTCACAACTTTTTCGCACCTTCTGCAATAAAATAATTAAATGATAATACATTTTTAATAATTCATTTAATAGTAATTTTATTTATTTATTTAATTACTTTCAATATTCATAATAGAAGTAATTCAATTAGAAATTAATAAACAATCAACTTCCAGGTCGAGCTAACGAATTCAATGATTCAATTCAATTGTTTTCAGAAAATTGCTTTCTTTTTAAATTGAATTCAACTGGTTGAAAATTTATTCTTCCGTTGTTGTTAAATCACATTTGTGTCCAATAGTCACATCAGTTTGTCTTTTCGTTTCAAAAATTCAATAATTTGTTAAAAAATTAATGTATTTCGCTAAAAATTATTATTATTTTTTTTAATTAACTTTTTTTCTATCTGAGAATGTAAGTATTCCACTAGGAATCTGTATTAAAAAGGAATCTTTTTTTATCTCTCTAGTAGCTTATTGGTAGAGCACCTGACCGGCAATCGGTTGACCTGGCGTTCGAATCCCAGCAGAGCGAAAGGAGCAGATCTTTTTTTCTGAATAAATTTTATTTTAAAATTATGTAAACTCTTCCAGCGCAAGTGTCTGAAGCGCAATTGTATCCAGCGCCGGTGTCTCAAGCGCAATTGTCTCTGGTGCAAGTTTCTTCAGCGCAGGTGTTTCAAGCTCTTAAGCGCAACCACCTTGGTTGAATAATTATTATCCTTCAAAAACGAAAACTTGTTTTTCCCTCCTATCTGTGAATTAAGGGGGAGGCTTCAAGTCCACTAGACATTTTTCTCCAAACCCACCACAACTGTTTTCATCTCGTTCTCCTTTCAAAAACTCTTTCCCAGTTTTGCATGAAGTGAAAGAATCAAGCCAAAAAGTGAAAAATTCCCGAACCTAGCTAGTGACTAAAGTGGAAATGCGGAAGTTTGGTTGATTGAGGGAGGGTTATGGTGCGTAGCGATGGGATGCCATGGCATTAGGTGGAATGGGTTAGCGGGAGCCAGAGCGTGCGGGGGCGTATAGCGAGGGTACCCATGGAGACGCGCAAGCGCATTTTGGTGAAAACCCTCAAACCTAGCCCTTCAGTCTATTCAGCCTCCCCCTGCCAACCTCCCTGGCCGACTCTCCCCCGTTAATACGCACTAAACACCCCATAGACCCTATATAGACAGACAGGCTTTAGAACAGAAGACGCGTGTTTACCGGCCGAACTACCCAAAACCCAGCCTAAATAGGAGTTGGGTTAACATTGCACCCTCTGCCACCCTAGAAGCACCCACCTTCTCTAAAGGAATCTTAACTACCTTAAGTACCTAGTTACTGGATGCTAGGTCCTTCCACTTCCATTCTTCGAAATCTATGTCTCAGAAATGTCGATAAGTGAGTAGATTTTGTGTGAAAAAATTACACCTGCGCGCAATACAACTGCGGTTAAGACACTTGCGCTGACGACACTTGCGCCTAAGGCACTTACGGTTAAGACACTTGCGCCTAATGCACTTACGGTTAAGACACTTGCGCCTAAGGCACTTACGGTTAAGACACTTGCCAACTTTAGATGCTTCTATCTCGAGAAACTTTTTTTCCAGAACCCAGCCAAACTAGGAATTGGGTGAAAATATGCACCCTCTGCCACCCTAGAAGCACCCACCTTCTCTAAAGGAATCTCAGCTACCTTAAGTACCTAGTTACTGGATGCTAGGTCCTTACACTTCTATTCGTCGAAGCCTATGTCTCAGAAATGTCGATGAGTGAGTAGATTTTGTGTAAAAAAATTACACCTGCGCTCAAGACACCTGCGCTTAAGGCACTTGCGTTGAAGACACTTGCGCCTAAGGCACTTACGGTTAAGACACTTGCTAACTTTAGATGCTTCTATCTCGAGAAACTTATTTTCCAGAACCCAGCCAAACTAGGAATTTGGTGAAAATATGCACCCTCTGCCATCCTAGAAGCAGTCACCTTCTACAAAAGAAGGTACCTCAAGTACCTCGATGTTAGATTCTAGGTCTATCAACTTCCATTCTTCGAAATTATGGATTTTGTTTTAGTTTCGATCGGAAATCATGATTGACTGTATGCTTTATCTGTTGACTTGAGCTTAAGACACCTGCACTGCAGACACTTAATCTTAAGACACCTGCGCTGACGAAAATTGCGCCTAATATACTTGTACTTGAAACATCTGCGCCGAAGAAACTTGCACTAAAGACACTTGCGCTTGAGACCCTGGCGCTGAATACAATTGCGCTTGTGACACTTGCGCTTGAGACACCGGCGCCGAAGACACCTGAGCTTAAGACACATGCGCTGCAGGCACTTGAACTCAAGACACTTGATCTCAAGACACCTGCGCTTACGACAATTGCGCTTAAGACACTTGAGCTTAAGACACTTGCACTAGAGCCACTTGATCTTAAGACACATGCGCTGACGACAATTGCGCTCAAGACACTTGAGTTTGAAACACCTGCGTAAAGATACTTGCACTAAAAACACTTGCGCTTAAGACACTTGCGCTGGAAATAATTGCGCCTGAGACACTTGCGCTTAAGACACTTGCGGTTGAGACACTTGCCAACTTAGGATGCTTCTTTCTAGAAAAGCTGATTTTTTGGAATTGCAACTTCAAAAGTTCCCTGGTGACACATTTTTGAAACTAGAATGTTCATCCAGGGCCTAAAATCTCGTGTTTTTATCCGGCTGTATCTTCCCATACGTAACTTCATACTGACAAAGTTTCCTGTGAACCGTCAAATATCATTGAGAATTATTTTGATTTACATTGAATTTCGATTCTTGGATTCTACGAATTCCCTGGATTCTGTCAATTCTTGAATGCTTGAATTCTTGATTCTTGAATTCTTGAATTCTTCATAGATTTTGAATTCTCCGAATACCCTGATTCCTTAAATTCTTCGAAATCCTTCAATGTTATTGCACAAATTCTTTGAATTCAAAGAATTTCAGAGAATTCAAGAAATTTTGAAAAATTCAAAGAAATGAATTCCCTACATTTCATCAAATTCCTGAATTCTTTGAATTCTTTAAATGCTTCGAAATCGCTAAAATTCTCTTGTATTCCCTAAAATGTTTGGATTCTCTGAATTTCCTGGATTCCTCGATTCTGAATTCTCTAAATTCCTGAAATGCCCTGAAATCCTGGAATACTTTCAATTTCCTGAATTTTTCGAATTCTCTGAATTTATGGAAATCCTTGAGTATTCTGAATTTCCTGAAATTTTCCAATTATTTTGGAATCATGAAATTCTTTTGAATTCCCCTGATGATCTAAAACCTCATAAATGCTTTGAATTCATTAAATTCTTTGACTTTTTTTTAATATGCTGTTATCCTTGAATTTTCTGAATTCCTGGAAATTTTTGCATTCTCTAAAGTGATTGAAATCCTCAAATTCTGAAATCAATCTATTTGATTCATTTGAATTCCTTCATCATTTTGGAATCGTTGAATTTCAGGTAATCCTCAGAATTGAGATAATACCATGAATTCAGAGAATTTAGTTCAATTAGGGAATTCCATAAATTCAAGGAATTCAGACAATTTAACGGATTCGGAAGAATTTGATGAAATTGCAAAGGGATGTTCCTTCAGTCATTTCTATTGATTTTTTTGTTAACAATATTGGATAATCTGAATCTGGGTAGGTCCTCGTAGTTAGAACATAATTTTTGAACCGTGGAACCTTTCAATAATAAATGAATAATTTTTAAATAAAATGAATCTGGGCATGTCCTTGTAATTCGGACATCTTTTCGAAAACATGGAATATGAATCTGGGCATGGGCTCGTAGTGGAGACATCATTTTTGGAAACTTGGAACCTCCCCTAACAGCTCGTAATAGTTTCTGAGACACTGATATGGAATATTCTGAATTTGGGTAGGTTCTCGTAGCCAGAAAATTATTTTTACAAATATGGAAGATCCTCCCTTATCCCCAAGTATATTCAGAGGTAATATGAAATATTATGAATCCGGGTAGATACTTGCGGTTAATATAATGCAAAATAGTCTGAATCTGGGCAGGTGCTTATAGTTAAAGAATCATTTCCAGAAACGTATAACATTCTCCTTTATTCCTCATTAAATTATGACATAATATGGAATATTATGAATCTGGGTAGGTCCTTGTAGATAATAGATAATACAGA